>JAPFRF010000001.1:154374751-154642251 GCA_029282475.1 Phrynocephalus forsythii | reverse complement strand
AAAATTGTGATGAAAATGAAACGAAACGAACAGAACCACGAAAATTGTGGTCGTTACGTTTCGTTTCCGTTAATGGCGACGCGCAATGAAATGAGCTGTTTTAAATGTTAAAAAATGCCCTGGACAACTGTAAAAACGCAGCGATAATTATTTATATTGTCTGATAATACCTACCAGGGGGGGTTGGGGTCCTTAAAACGTTTGTTTTTGTCTTCTCCCATCGCGATGTATTTTTCTTTTCCCTTTAAAATGGATGTCGCCACCAGCCACAAAATGGAGGCAAGCCATGTGATGGGATCATGTTCAACCAATAGCATGCCCAGGTTGCAGACTGGACGGGCAGGTCTGGCAGCCACAGAGGGCATTAAAAGCTCTGGCAGCCCCCGTCCTCCTTGCAGTCTCTGGTGGGAGTTAGGGTGGGATTGCTGTCTCTGCGACTCTAGCTTCAGTCCTGCAGCCTCCCTGTGTGCGTGCGTGCTAGGTACCTCTCAGCGAGTACCCTCCCTTGCCCCGCAGTGCAGTCACTCTGTGGCTGCCTTGCACCCTGGGCAATGCCCGCCGCTGCCTTTGCAGCCTCCCTGCATACTTAGTCTATACTGTGTCTCTGCCAGCATCCATTTTTTTTTTTTTTTTTTTTAGTGTTTTCCCTCTGGTCTGGGGCGTTGGGGAATGTCTGCACACGGAAATGCTTTAAAAATCACACAAAAAGCAGGTAGAAACGACAAACGAAAAATGAAAACGGTAACAAAATTTTTCAAAAAAAATCATGACAAATGGAAACAAACCAAAACAGACTCTCAACAACAAACGAAAAACCGAAACACCATTTTTTGTTTCGTGCCCATCTCTAATCATGATCATCATCATCATGATCATCATCATTATCATCATCACCACCACCACCACCACCACCACCACCGCCACACAGCAAACAAGATAAAGACACTGGATTTTGTAATACAAATCACTAGTCAAACATTTCCCAAGTGTTTAGGACTATGTGATGTATTGGCGAATTATGCAGGCAGATCCCAGTAAGGTGGCCTTCTGCAGCTGACTGATAGTGACTTTGTCAACTCCAATTTCTTCTCAATATTTGCTTAGCTCTTTAGGCATTGCATCCACTGTGTCAATTACCACCGAGATCAACTGCACTGGTTTATGCCAGAATCTCTGAAGTTCAATTTTCAGATCCTGATATCGGGTAATCTTTTCAAGTTTTTTCTCAGTGACTCTACTATCACTTGGTATAGCAATATCAATGATCCACACTTTTTTCTTCTCTACAATTGTAATATCCGGGGTATTATGCTCTAAACCAGGCCTGCCCAACAGGTAGACGGGGGGCTACCAGTAGCCCACGAAGGGTTCAAACGTAGCCCTCCGGCCATCAATAAAAAAGTGAGGGGATAAGTTCTCTACCCCTCCCTCCCCCATCCCAAGGACCACCATTGCCCCAGAAAAGTTCTGGGTTAGTCCCCAGTTTCCCCCACTGGCCAGATGATCAGTGTGCCACTGTCTTGTGACCAGCTGAGTTGCTGGTGCGGAGTGGAGGGAGGAGAGGGGAGGAAAGGGGCGAGAGGTGGGGTTGCAGGTGTGCCCATCTCCTTTGTGCAGTGACATCTCCCTTCTCCCCCCCCCCGGACAATTCCCTCCATAACAGAGTAATTGATTTTCAATGCATTCCTATGGGAAACCACTGCTCTACTTTCTTTACTTATGACCATGTGCTCGGAAGAAATTGATAAAATTCTTAAGTAGAAGAAGTAGACCTTGGCCTGTTCAAAGTTGGACAGCCCTGCTCTAAACCCTTGTCTGTCTATTTTGAAGTCCCAAAGTAATTTTGCATGCTCATTTTCAATCACTTTTTCAGGCTTATGATCCCACCAGTTCTTTGCTCTGAGCAGATGATAGTTGTGGCACAAATTCCAGTGGATCATTTGAGCAACTACATTATGACAGTGTTTGTAATCAGTCTGAATAATTTTCTTGCAACAACCCAATATATGATCGATAGTTTCATCCACCTCTTTACTGTCACTACATGTGGAGTACTCAGCTGATTTTTCTATTCTAGCCATAACCGCATTGGTTCTAATAGCTTGTTCTTCAGCTGCAAAAATCAGGGCTTCTGTCTCTTTTTTCAGTGTTCCATTGGTGAGCCATAAGCAAGTCTTTTCCTCATCTACTTTTCCTTTTATTTTTTTCGAGGAACTGCCCATGCAGTGCTTTATTATCCCAGCTATCAGCTTGTATTTGCATTGTTGTTTTTCCTGTACTGACCCTTTGTTTACTTTACTTTAAACACCTCCTTGTTCTTAACCTCCAATAATGCTGGCTCTGTACTAATTTTTTTGCAGAGTTCCAAAGAATAGCAAGGGGATAAAAGTAGAAAAGGAAAAACCAGAGATCTGTTCAAGACAATTGGAGATATTAAAGGGCCATTTCATGCAAAGATGGATATGATAAAGGACAATAATGGTAGGGACCTAACAGAAACAGAAGACATTGAGAAGAGATGGCAAGAATACACAGAGGGATTATATCTGAAAGATCTGGAGGTCCCTGATAACCAAGATAGTGTAGTTGCTGACTTTGAGCCAGACATCCTGGAAAGTGAAGTCTAGTGGGCCTTAGAGAGCATTGCAAACAACAAGACCAGTGGAGGTGTTGGCCTTCCTTTTGAACTAAAAGAGGAGGCTGTAAAGGTGCTGCATATAATATACCAGCAAATTTGGAAAACTCAACAGTGGCCAGAGGACTGGAAAATATTGGTCTACATCCCAATCCCAAAGAAGGGCAATTCCAAAGAATAACAACATAAGAACATAAGTAGATCCATGCTGGATCAGGCCAAAGGCCCATCTAGTCCAGCTTCCGGTATCTCACCGTGGCCCCACCAAATGTGTCTGGGAGTGAACGAGATTAGATTTCTGTTTCCTGATACCACTCCCCTGCATCTGGCCCTTGAAGTACCTCTTTTAAGCCTGGAGATTACACATCTCCATCATGGTTTGTAACCTGTGATGGAACTTGTCCTCCAGGTCAGATGCCATCACCACATCCTGTGGCAGGGAGTTCAACAGACTCTCCAACTATCACACAATTCCACTCATTTCTCATGCTGGCAGGTTAGGCTCAAAATTCTACAAGGGAGGCTTCAGCAGTATGTGGACAGAGAATTCCCAGAAGTGCAAGCTGGATTTTGAAGGGGCAGAGGAGCTAGAGATCAAATTGCCAACATACGATATATTATGGAGAAAGCTAGAGTTCCAGAAAAACATCTACTTCAGCTTCATTGACTATGCCAAAGCTTTTGACTGTGTGGACCACAACAAACTATGGCAAGTTCTTAAAGGAATGGGAGTGCTTGACCACCTTATTTGTCTCCTAAGAAATCTATATGTGGGACAAGCAGCAACAGTCAGAACTGGATATGGAACAACTGACTGGTTTAAATTTGGGAAAGGAGTACAACAAGGCTGTATACCAGTGTTGGCAGACCTATGGCACAGGTGCTAAAGGTGCGCTCGGAGCCCTTTCTGTGGGCATCCAACATTGCCCCTTCACAGCCCCCTGTATTCTGTTTCGGCACTTTGCAAAAATTTGTGGGTTCTGAATTGCATTTTGGGCACTTGGGTCTCCAAAAGGTTCGCCATCACTGCTGCATACTGTCACCTTGGCTATTTAACTTATATGCCAAGTACATCATGTGAAGGGCAGGACTGGATGAATCACAAGCCAAAATTAAAATTGACTGAAGAAATATCAACAACCTCAGATACACAGGTGATAATACTCTGATAGCAGAAAGTGAGGAGGAATTAAAGAACCCACAATCACAAAAGGAAGGCTTTAATCAGCATCAATTAGACATGGGCACGGAGCGGCGAAAATCTCGTTTCCGTTTTCGGTTCTCGTTATCGTTACGTAATGGGTAATGGTAATGAGAATTACTCCGCTCCAACTCGAACTCGAAGCGAAAAAGAAAAATTGGGTCTGATTTTTCGTCGTCGTTCATGGCATCGCGGCGATCGTGCGATGCCAAGCAGCACAGAAAAAAGTTAAAGCAGGCGAAAATATGCCTGCCTCAGTGAGGGCACCTACCAGAGAGGTGTGGTTTCTGGGGGGGGTCCCTGGCCTTCCCCCCTATCCTGTCCTGGGCTGCTGGTACCAGGCTGGGGGGGGCATCCTCATCATCTCCATTTGCCATGCGGTGGGGGGGATCCAAAATGGTGACCACAATATTTATTTTTAAATCGTGGTCCAAAAACCCACCAAAGCACCACAGAAACATTTGAAAATTAGGTATTTTAAATGCCTGTTTTTTTATAGTAGCAGCAGTGGGTTTTTCTTGCAATAAAATGTCTCCATTGATTTTATTTTATTTTTATTTTTTTACACCTGCGCAATGATGGGCTGGCCATGGGATGGGACCATGCAAATTTTTGGACCCATTCCACCAATCACATGGCCAGGTTTTGACTGAGACTTCTGGATGTGCCAGAGGGCATAAAAAGCCCACTAACCCGAACCCGAACCCGAACCCTAACCCTAACCCGAACCCATACGCCAGTACACTGTCCTTCTTAGTGGGTCAGAGGCACCCAGAGGTGCAGCCCACTAACCCACCCTAACCTTAACCGTAATCCTAAACCTAGCCCTTACCCTAAGCCCAACCCTAACCCAGATCCGTACGCAAGTACGCTTCCCTTCTTAGTGGGTCAGAATAGCGGCACCCAGAGAGGTGCCTCCCAGCCAGAGCCCACTACCCCTACCCCTAACCTGTACGCCAGTATGCCAGTATGCTTTCCTTCTTAGTGAGTCAGAGGCAACCAGAGAGGTGCCTCTGCCACTTACCCCCCAACCCTAACATAATGTATGGTACGCGGCGGCTACGCGAAACGCTTCCCTTCCCTTCCCTTCTTAGTGGGTCAGATGTCAGAGGCACCCAGAGAGATGCCTCCCAGAGCCCACTTACCCCAACCCCAACCCCAACCCCAACACAAACACAAACGACAAACGGAAATGACAAATTTTTGAAAATTTCCATGACAAACGGAAACGACCCGAAACGGACCCGTACCGACAAACGACAACTCGAAAAGTCATTTTTCCTGGTCATGCCCATCTCTAATTTTAGGAGATTGCTGACATGGGTTTAGAGATTCCAAGTCTCTCCAAAACCTGCTTCTAATACAGTTGCAACTTTAGTCTCAGCAATATTTAGAGATATCTGAATAATTGTGAATCGGTGGAAAGCTATGTCAGTGTTCAAAGCAATTTATACTAGACATTATTTGCAAAGTCTTCTAAAGGAATGCACTTTAAATAGTATGAAAGGAGCTTTTAAGGTTAGCATAATATAAATGGTCATAAGCTGAAGGAACCAATCTTGTTAGCACAGAACTAGAATAATCTATAACATTTTACAATAAAATATCATAATGTTAGAGCAAATACAGTATTAGTATCTATACACATCAGTGAACTAAGGTGCACACTAGAAAAAGTGTTTTCAGAGCAGTGAGATAAATACAATCTGTCTAGCTGGCAGGGAAATATTTTGCTGGTTATGGTAGGCCGTCTGTGTCTTTTATTCAGTGGAGACATGACATCATTCAAGCTTTTTTCCTTCTGCTCTTCCCTCTTGGTCAACCTAAATTGCTTCTCAATCCCAGCTTTATCCTTGGCCCTGTCATTAATTATTTGAACTTGCTTCTAATCCAGTTGAGTTAACATTCCAAGTTCTTGACCCTGTATGTATGGCCTTGTACTTTTGATGGATTTCTTCCTTCCCTGTCTCTCCTCCATTTCTGCTGCTACCTTGCATCTGATAGCAGAACATAACATTGCCTATTTAAGCTTACTTGTTGGTTTGGGGATGACGAAAAGTTGATTCAACCATGGTGCTTATATTCTAAGTCTCTTAATTTTCAGTGGTATTGAATAAAATACAAATGTATTGTAATCCCAGTGGATTTTTGCTTACACTTTCTGTGATTGAGAGAGACATTAAAAAATCACTTCTCATGCCATGCTGTATGAAATATGCAAGACACCAAGCAGCAGAATTGTTCTTCAACAAAAGGTTAATTAATGTTTTAACATCTGAATTGAAAGCAACTCAGAAAACCTTGATGTAATTCTAGGAATGTTTATTCTATATAAATTATATAATTATTATAATGATTTTTACACTAAAATTACTCTTCTGCAATTTTTTTACCCACAGGCTTCAATAATAAATAATTATAGCTACATTATAGTGAAAGGTTCACGTATATGTGAGGTATCATGTTGATTTTCTAACATCTCTGTTTTGCTATGTCACAATTCATTTAGCCCACTGTTTTGTCTATCTCTATGTTATGTACAGTACCAATCTGCAGAAGATGCACATAAAAAGGATATCTAACACTACAGCATTTCATTTTCTAGTGTGCATGACACACTCAGATTGAGGTGGTGAGGACATATCACCACTTTGATGTCAACACTTTTTCTGTAATGTTTAACAACAAAACAATACACTGTAGTATATAAGTACTCTAAATACAGACATTAGAGCTCAGCTGTATCAGCAATGGATCCCAAGATATATCTCACTATGAAGTTACTTCTTTTACAGTGTATAGGACCCAACCTGACCCGCCATGATTGAAAATCTGTGATATGTGGATGCATAAGAACATAAGAAGAACCATGCTGGATTAGGCCAAAGGCCCATCTAGTCCAGCTTCCTGTATCTCACAGTGGCCCCACCAAATTTGTCTGGCAGTGCATGAGACTAGATATCTGTCTCCTGCTTCCACTCCCCTGCATCTGGCGCTTGAAGTAACCTGGTTTTAAGCCTGGAGATTACACATTGCCATCATGGTTTGTAACCTGTGATGGACTTTTCCTCCAGGAATCTGTCCAATCCCCTTTTGAAGGCATCCAGGGCAGATGCCATCCCCACATCCTGTGGCAGGGAGTTCCACAGACTAACAACACGCTGGGTAAAAAAAATATTTTCTTTTGTCTGTTGTCACTCTTCCAACCCACAGTTTGAATGGATGTCCCCTAGTTTTGGTAATTTGTGAGAGGGAGAAGAGCTTCCCTCTATCCACTTTACTCATGCCCTGCATTATTTTGTATGTCTCAATCATATCCCCCCTCAGGTGCCTCTTTTCCAGACCAAAGAGCCCCAAATGTTTTAGACTTTCCTCATAAGGGAGGTCCCCCAGCCCAGTAATCATTTTAGTCGCTCTCTTCTACACCTTTTCCAGTTCCACTATGTCTTTTTTGAGATGCAGTGACCAGAATTGTACACAATGCTCCAGGTGCAGCTTTACTAGCGTTTTGTTCAATGGTACTATAATGCTGGCTGTTTTATTTTCAATCCCCTTTTTGATAACCCCTAGCATGGAATTGGCCTTCTTCACCGGAATGAGCCTGGGGCACCTAGCTAGTGGCTCTTGTACTTACCCCCAGCCTGGTGCTGCCCTGAACAGGCCTGTAAGGGCCTTCCTGAGCCTTCTGGAGGCCCCAAAAGGGCCTCCCTGTGAACCGGAAGTCATTTCCGAGGCCACTGTCAGGCCTAGAAAAGCCCTCAGAGGCCTCAGAAATTATTTCTAGTGACTCTGTTCACAGGGAGGCCCGTTCGGGGCAGTGCCAGTCCTAGGGTAAGTAAGGGAGGCCTGAAACAGGCCTCCCCCCATTACCCCAGGGGGGCTTTTTTCATATATACTGTGGTCCCCCGATATAGCGGAACCGCAGCATATGAACCGCAAATGGGCGGGGGACTACTGTATTAAAAACTTCTATATCCACGGGAATTGTTATATGCGTTAATCAACACTGATGTCATGACCCACAACACTCCACATGTGGACATCCAACCCCAGGTTTCCTTGCCTATTTATAAATTTAAGTGGTTTGCTTTGCATCACTGAACATTCATGTTACAAGTAACTTACTCATTATATCTTTTGATGAAGAAAAATAAAAATAAAACAGAATTGCATAGAATTACATATCATGATGCAATAAAAATAAAGCAAAAACCAGTATTAATTTCTCTTAGGATGGATGGCTAAAAATGTCTTTGTAGTGAAGAAAATCCACTGAGGAATTAAATACTTCATACCTGTATGCACTGACTGTAAGGTCCTATGTTGGCAGGTGCCCAGTGAGAGATGCTTTGTACATGCATAACTTGCTTCTCACAGCCTGGTACATCCCCAGACATTTCATCAGCTCGATAGGCAAGGCAGTCCATTTGAAACAACACTCCTTCTGGCAAAGGGGCTTCAACACATACTCTGAAACCGGAAGAGAAAAAGATACAAAGTTTATCGAATTTTCAGGGGAATACAATGACATTTCTAATGTGGTTGGACACACACTTGATACTCTTTTCTTCTATTTCTCAGGCAAAAGTCAGTTTTTAAGAATGAGTTGCACACCACACCACCACTGTCTCCCCTTTGCCTCTGCTTCATGGCCGAACCAACACAATTCCCTCAAAAATATAAGGGAAATGAAGGAGACAGCTCCTTCTCTTTGTTATTATTATTTCTTGCCTATTTTGACAGAGCACATACACAAAATGCCTTGCTGAAATGGGATGGAAGTAGATCTGTTGCTGCTGACAGACGCTGGTAAGTGGCCATGATGCTGGCGTATATTGTGTACTAACGCAACATGTTTACAAGAAACACAATTTTTGTGTGCAAAATACAAGGGTTTCATGCACTAAAGCACACTTTTTACTGTGTTATGTTTTTCACAAAAATGTAAAAAAAATCAACAAAATATCTCCCTACTCTCACCCACAGGAAATAAAACTTTTGACATGTCTGCAATGTATAACAGAGCCCTAAATCAACATCAGCTAAATCACCACATACCATGAACATAAAAGCCAATAAAAATTTGGTATGAAACTGATATTTCATTCACCATTTCATTCTGTTATCATATGTCTGAAGATATTTATTTATTTATATTTATTTTTATATTTCTTAAACACCCGATTTTTCCCTCAGGAACTCTGGGCGGTGTACAACAAATTGCAGAGCAATGTGGACTAGATCCATCCAAGTTTGCACTAAAATATACTAGTTATTCTTTTAGGTGCCACATGTTTTGGTTTTGGTTTTTTTCTTTGGATAGCAATCACAAATTAATCCTACACAAGATGGAAGAACAGATGTCTGACACAAACCTTTAAAAACTGTAAATTTCATGTCTGACACAAACCTCTAAAAATTGTAAATTTCAGGATGGTTTACTGCACAGTAACACATTTTACTGTTAATATGCCCTCAATAAGTTGGTTGCAGTAGGGGAAGAAACACACTGACTCTGATTCTTAGCTATAACTGAAAAATATCCACTGAATCAAGGGGCCTTGGGTAAGTCAAAATTCATTTAAGGCCCAGTGTTTCAACAGATTCAACAGACTACAAATGGAACTAAAATATTAAGCTGAGGGGTGAGTAAAGTGCCCCCCTTAAGGTTCTGTTGTACTCCCAGTTATAACTCCCAGCACTCTTTATTGGCACTGCTTACTACTACTACTACTACTACTACTACTACTACTACTACTACTACTACTACTACTACTACTACTACTACTTGTTGTTGTTGTTGTTGTTGTTGTTGTTGTAATAATAATAATAATAATAATAATAATAATAATAATAATAATAATAATAATAATAATAATAATAATAATAATAATAATAATATGAATGAATGAATACTTTATTGCGGTCAATGTCCAAATCCAAATTACATATATATATTCATTCATCATCATCATCATAACCGCACCAACCTTCCCCCAAAAAAACTCTGAGCAGTGAACAAACAAGTATACAAGGAAATTACTAAAATACAGAACAATTAGGTAAACGTAAAGGTTCCCCCCGCACATGCGTGCTAGTCATGTCTGACTCTAGGGGCAGTGCTCATCTCCGTACTCAAGCCAAAGAGCCAGTGTTGGAAGTATTTATTGGTTTGTATTTATATTTAGTTGGTTTTTAGTATCTCTTAATTGTTCTGTAGGGGGCATGGTGGCTCAGTGGGCTAAGGCTCCAAAAACTGTCGGCTGCAAAGTCGACACCTCAGCGGTTTGAATCCCGGGTGCCACGCAGCGGAGCAAGCTCCTGCTGATAACCCCAGCTCCTGCCAACCTAGCAGTTTGAAAGCATGTAAATGCAAGTAGATAAATAGGTACCACTGTTAAAAGTGGGAAGGTAAAACAGTGTTTCCTTGCAGCCCATGCCGACCACATGGCCATGGACTTGCACAACACTGGCTCTTTGGCTTGAATACGGAGATGAGCACAGCCCCTAGAGTCGGACACGACTAGCTCACATGTGCGGGGGGGAACCTTTACCTTTACCTTTTTACTCCTATATTTGTGCCACTGGAAATTGCTTCTAAAATTACTTTTACTTTTAAAAATTACCAGATGGGATCAGAAAATTACTTTCAAAATCTGAGTATTTTTAATGGGGCATTACAGTTCCTGATATAATAATAATAATACATATTAAAATGCATCTATCACAATATTTCCATACTGGAACAAATGTTTTTTAAAACATGTGTTAAAATGAAACACTGCATGGCATGAAAGTACCCTTCTGTCATCAATGCACCAACATCAAACTGATCCTATCAAAAATATGTTGTCCTTCTGGCTCAGAGTTTGTAGCACTCAAAGCACATACACCCTCTATTCTTCGTGGCATAGCTCCTTAGATCTCTGCACATGCTTAAAATCACATGGCCTTCTCAAAATGTGACCACATTCATTTAAGAGTCACCACCATAACTGCCATCATTCAGGTTAACATCAACTGTGAATGGATTTGTATTTTTATTTTATGTGCCAATATGTTTGGGAATACCACTCTGCTACTTGCAGCCATCCTATTTCAGAATGGTGATGAAGGAGGGATAGGGTACCATAATTAAACATGTCAGTTGTCTAAGAAACATGTCTGCTACAGGTTTCACCCGTAACAGATGCAATTTTCCAGCGTCCTTGGGCACATCAGACCACAGAAAGCCCTTAAATGCAAAATATTAAAACTGCAATGTTTTTGGTAATATAATCTGTCTCAGTGAAGGAAAAACCCATGCAATGAAGTTTCAGTTGCCTGTAGGAGCACAGCTTGGGATAGAGCTTATAAAATTTACATTTTGGGGATGATGGACAGCAAACTTTGTGGATTCTGAGTGCTGGAGTCCAAAGAAGTAACTTCTCCAATCTGTAGATCTCTTCAGCAGTTTACTATTTCCTATATACTTTCTCTATACAGCATGAGGGAATGAAATGTAATTCAATTATTTCTGGGCCTCTCAACTGATTATACACTGGGATAACACAGAGATTTTTCTTTTGTAAATTATGGGGCATGACATTAATAAGGAATACTGGATATTTATCTCAAGAAAGTCTTCAGTGCAATGAGTTTCACAGAGATCCAATTACTAGTAAAGCTATTACTAAGTAAGGAGAAATATATCTTATTAACTGAAATAAGTAATAAAGCCCTCAACAGGACAAGAAATTCCCAAAGAACTTGCTTCTTATAAAAGATTTTATGCAGCATTGAAAATATTTTAATTGTAGAGCTTTCATTTCATTAACTTTATATATTAACATTTTTATTAAAAAAATAGAAATGAAATGCATTTGAAGAGGATTTCAAATTAAGAGAAATGAGAAGGAAAATATGAATGCACTAAAAAGCCCTAGCATGGCTATTTAGGAAGGGAAAACTAGGAATGACAGTAACATAAATAAACAAATGACTTGGGCATGCTTTTGCAATTAGCTGATGGACATATATCTAACATGATGGACAGATATCTAACATGGTGACATAAAAACACCAGCATGGGAGGACAAGTAAAGTGTGGAACTTCATGTATTTTTCCATTACCTGATCAGCTTCTCCTTAATATAATGCTGTGATCTCCTTTAAATCTTTCTTGAAGCACATAAAATAGGCTGCAACACTGTGGCACCAGAGTTTCAGAGAAAGGAAGAAAGAGGCTTCACAGTCTACAGGCATTCTTCTACAAGGAGCACACTGGCATTTTGAACTATCTGCGGCCGGAAGTATATATTTGCAGGCAGAAAAATACCTTGGAGTTTCTTCTCTCCCCCAGCCTCGAAAGTATGGTAGGAGATCCCTTCTGATACCTTTGTATAGTAGTTAGGAGAGATTTAACTGTCCCTTTTCCAATGGTATTCTGTTCTCAGTCTAGTTTAGGAATCATGTACCTGAAATGTCTACTGCAAATGCATTGGTCTAATCTGAAGGACAGATAAATACAGCGGACCCTCATATAACAAGTGGTTTGTTTAACAGAAAATCCACTTAAAGGAAAAAAATTCCTGAGAAAATCGCTTAACAGAATCACCTATGGGGGGAATCCGTACAACAGAAAACAGTCGTGTTTAGGGATTCATCCATTTTCAATGTATTCCTATGTTTTGTAACTTTTACAAAGGAAAGTTTGCTTAACAAAATTTCATGTGGAACGAATTAATTCCTTTATACAAGGTGCCACTTATTTGACAATATATACAGACAGGTCAGTAGGTAAGGAGAATGAATTTATTTCAGACTGTACCAGAGGAAAGGTGAGGAGCTCCCAGCTACGGTGTTAATCTAGATTAGAGCTTTTGTATTTCCACTAACATGTGGATAGACAACTTTGACCGGTTCCATTTTCTGACTGCCAATGAAAATATTTTAAAACTGGCTAGAAAGACAATTCCAATTTTGACCAATGTGTGTGGGGTGATGGTGTTAGACATAATGGATAAGGCCTCAAACCTGTTTAAAATGGGAATAACCCAAAAGCAGCAAATTTATCATGGTTAAAGATGAGGCTAAGGATTGCAGTCGGGCTAAAGCGCACTCTTGATGTGGTACATCTGATCTCAGAGCTGTGCTACGCACTCCTCTGCTCTTCACACACCAAAAGACACAACAGACATTTTTGTTGAGTAGATTTTAAACATGTTGTGAGCCAAAGCAACTTTGAGTTTTATTCACTAAAGATTAAAGACAGAGATACGGCAAAAAGAGATGGAAAGAGAGATTATAATTTATCAAATATCTTGTCTCTCCTGGAATGATTCTAGCAATGGCTGCTACTGCAGGATGCCACAAATCACCAGCAGTTGGGCAATTATGTGACAATTATATGAGTATGAAGTGGGATTTTAGTTCTGCTGGTATAGAATTCGATAGCAAAGGGACTGGACTCAGGAAGAAGCATTCAGAGTATGCAAGACTTTTTTAGGATTATCGTTATGACTAGAGATGGGCATGAAACAAAAAAATCTGTTTCGTTTTGTTTCGTTAATAGTTTGGGGGTTTCATTTCATACAAAATGATTTTTTTGAAAAAATCATTTCATTTTTCACTTTGTGAAACTTTTTTTTTGCCGCCCCAAGTGCCAATCAGCTGGCACGCGGGGCTTTGGGCAGCAAAAAAAAAGTTTAGAAATCCTGCACTTTCCCCCACTCCATCTGGGGGAAAGCAGGGGGATTTTTAAACTTTTCTTTTGCCACCCAAAGCCCCACAGGCCATCTGATCAGTGCTTGGGGCAGCAAAAACAAAAGTTTAAACAGCCTGTGGTTTCCTCCACCCCATCTGGTGCAAGAGCCCGGAACTGCCCACCTGACCATTTTCAGAGGGCTCCTGTGGAGCTGTCATTGGCTGGGCCCCTTTAAAAATGGGCCAGTTGGCACTGGGAGGATCCCCTGGTGCCAACAGAGCCATTTTTAATGGCACCCAGCCGATGACACCTTGCCAGGAACCCTCTGAAAATGGTCAGGTGGACAGTTACGGGCTCTTGTGCTGCCCACCCAATGGGGCGTGTTGGAAGGGGAAAGCATGGGGTTTTAAAAATGTATTTGAGTCACTGAGGCAGTCTCAATGGCTCAAAGACGTTTTAAAAGACCTACTCCTTTCTCCTCCATCACACCCCATTGGGAGGGAAGGGCGTGGGGTTTTTAAAATGTCTTTGAGCCACCGAGGCAGTCTTGGTGGCTCAAAGACATGTTAAAGAACCTGCACCTTTCCCCCCAACGCACCCCATTGTTGCTTAGAAGTTAGCTTCTAAAACAGAATAAAATATCATATTTTTGAAAAGAGACATACACATTGGTGAAAGAAAAACCAAACTGATTAAGAGAAAAAAGTCATAAATGAAGAAGTATTGATGAACTATATTCCAGTGTATCATAAATATATGTTAACAGTACTATGAACCCACCTTGCTGGGGGACACAAATCAAATGCTGTCATATAGATGGAATTTATCACTTCAAAATCTTTCATGTTCTTCACATATAGGTGGACCAAAATAATATCTGTCCAACTCAGGCCTTTTGGGTTCAGATGAGCTGCATGTGGAAAAATAATGCAGAACATAAAAATGAAAACATTGCATTCATACAAAATGGTAGGAGGAATAATTTTATAAAATAGCTCCCCAAGAAAAGCAAATAACAGCTTAACTCTCTCCTAGGTCAACTGAGGCCTTTAACAGAATGTCAATAATCACACTAAGTTATTTTGAAAATAATACCTATATCTGATATGCTGCATTGCCAGTGATTTTATGTATACTTTTCACAACACTTTTGTATAAACTGACATTTTTACATTGACTGAAGTGAAGTAATCAGAATGAATTACAAACAAGAGAAGCAGAATTCAAAAAATCATGACAAGAAATATTGCCACTGTATAGTGCTTAAGAGTTCACGAGTTCCTACAAAAATTCTCATGTCTCCATTGGTATCAAAGATCACATAAACACTACAATCTCTTTGGTTTCAATTTTCTTTTATAATGTGGAAGTAGACTTTGAGACCTACTATCAAGTGTCGATCAGGCAGCAATATTTCCCAATGCACTAGTGATAACACAGTATGTGGGGGGCACAGAAAAATAACAGACAAATAGAATTCTGGGAAATGTATATAAGCAAAGAGTTTTAACAAATGTTTACGGTTCTCCATCAGGAGTAATAAATCTGGGCTGTTTTTGTCATGAACTGTCAGTATGTGCCCATTTATGCCAAACAAAGAAAGTCAATGACTGTAGAATTCCATAAAGATAGTTAATAGCAGATTACTTTGAGGAAGCAGTTAAGTTTAAATGTCACCAAAATTACTATCAAATTTACTATCTGTTGCATAGCTAGTGAAAATGGTTTTACGGTTATCAAGGGACTGGCAAACTGCTGACCTCACTATGCCCTGTCCCTCTCAAATGCAAATATTGGTCAAACTTAACAATATCAAATCCACTGCTTAACTAGATTCTCAGCCAACTTCATATCCTGGTTAAAAATCATGTCTAAGCCAACTGGATGGGGTTAACTATGGTTGATGACACTGTATCTCTTGAGACATCAGAATCAGCTAATCTGTCAGGACTCAGCTTTCTTTTTTTAAATCAGCATTTTGTTTTAGAAATATAATATACAGATCCTGTTTTATATTATTCATTATAGGCTACACATACATTTTCTCTGTCCCTGGACATATTCTTATTTATGTTTGAATCCATCACACAGCCACCAACTGATCTGTTTTTAAGCACAGTTCTTTCTAATTATTATTATTATCTACACTTCAAAAAAAAGGTATGTGCATTCAGAGAATTATTATCACAGACAACTAAAATCCTTTCTTCAGATATATTCATATGTAGTATTTAATATATTACCCAAAGGAATCTTCCCCAGGCAATGGAGACAGAACATGTTCACTCTCCTCATGCATTTAGAGAACAGAGAGGATAATTGTTATGCATTTCGGAAATACAGGAATCATGTTTACCAATAAATTTCCAACATCTACACAAGCATATGCTCGGTGTAAGAGATATTGCACCCTACATGCTTAGAAATATACATGTGAAGGGGAGTCCTGACTGCCCAAGATTAATCTTTGCATGACATAATTCCAGGCCTGTAGGGTTTCTTTAGACTGAGGTTCAGCATGCAGCTGCAGAGGGATATATTTGAAAGAAAGCCTGAGGAGCCCCCCAAAAAATCCCACTCATGAGTCTCACATGCTGGGTGAATGTGTGGCAATTTGTATCACTTTAGACTGTCCCTGAATGAGGTCCGATCTGATCCACAGAGTTTAGTTTTCCAACAAACTCAAAATTTTGTTCTGAAAACACACTGCCTCATCCTTTGAAGCCCAATTCACAGTTTACAGCTAATGCAAGTTCTCTCTCTTTCTCTCTCTCAAAATATTTTACCCTATCTTTTGTATATACGGTAATACCTTGTAAGACGAATGCCCCTTAAGATGAAAACCATGTAGGACAAATGTAATTTCCGGGGATAGGAAAACCTCGCAAGATGAATTTTTCCTTCTCCTTTACATTCGTCTTACGAGGTACCATTGATCATCACCCAGCCTGGGCTGTTTGCAAGGGAACAGCTCAGGCTGAGTGAGGATCAACGGTCCAATTTGGTGGGCACAACAGGGATTCATGAACCTTCTCCCAGCCCGTGCTGCTTGGAAGGGAAGCAGTGGTGGCAATCTGCCGCTGCTGCTTGCCTTCCAAGCAGCATGGGCTGGGCGAAGAACCATGGGTCCATGCTCTGCTGAAACAGAGCACTGGCCCATGGATCTTCTCCCAGCCCATGAGGGTTGCAAGGCAAGCAATGACGGTGGATCGCCAGCTGCGCTTCACTTCCAGGCCACACGGGTTGGGCAAAGAACAGTGGGACCCTGTTTTGCCCACCAATTTGGTGGACAAAGCAGGAACCCTGTGATATTCACCTAGTGTGGGCTGTTCCCTTGCAAACAGCCCAGGCTGGACGAGGATCAATGAAACCGAAAAGACGAATGTAAACGGGAAGGAAAAAAATATCTTACAAGTTTTTCCTATCCCCAGAAATTACATTCGTCTTACAAGTTTTTGTCTTAAAGAGCATTTGTCTTAAGAGGTATTACTGTAATTTGTTTTCAGTGCATTTCTATGGGAAACTGTGTCTCTGAAGAAGAATTTTTTGTAAGACAAATTGACCCGTAGAATGAATTAAATTCGTCTTACGAGACATTACTGTATATGAAAAAGCAGCCAATGAGGCTACCACATAAAATTAATTTTGTTGATCAAAGTTTTACAATTTTGCTCATGTAATTTTTAAACTAAACTTTCTGAGCTAGAATCTGGGCAGAAAACGAAAACTTTAAAAAAAATAAAAATGAACAATGTGTTGGATCCATTGTAAGTTCATGAAAGGGGCATTCCTTTTGTGATAGAACGAAGGAGATGCTTTTTGCTGAGTCTTCTTTCCCTTAAAGCCACCTGCTTCCACTCCCTTGATATGCTCTGCAAGATTTGGAAGGAATCTATAGACAACATAAGTGCCGTCGGTTTCAGGAAAGGGGATGATCAACTCATCTTGCTTCCTTTTCTCATGGAATGGCACTTCTGGATTAACACCAATACAGTATTACTTAGCTACATTTAAGAGAAGTACACTCATCATGCCAGTATAATTGTACTATGTTTCTCATCAGAGGGCTTTAAAACTATATTTGAAGCAGTGCAAGTGGCTCGCATTGTCTATTAAGCTGCTTGCTTTGTCTTTTCAATATTTGAATGCTGGAGTACCTACCTGGATAGTTTTACTTTAAAAATCAGAAAGGAGGCTAGCAATCTTCTTTTCAGAATTGTTGAGAAGTCAACAGACATGTCCAGCTTTAATACTGAAAGTTAGGTCTACCCTGTGTGTTTTGCAGTCCAATTATAAGATTTCCATTTGGCAAACCACATTTCCCCCAGATGTACTAAACAACCAGCATTACAACAAGGCGTTTCCTGCCTTTTTCTTTACACCATTAAAAAAATAATGGCAACAGGATGAAAGAATAAGCAGACAGCAGGTTCCAATTTTCTAGGAAAAAGTTACACCTGAAGAGTCTCAGAAATGCTTTTGCAAAAAAACTTGCACCTTTTGTTGTTGTTGTTGTTGTTGTTGTTGTTGTTTTGACAGATGGGTGGATGTTCCAATGACAGGACCTTAATTCCTGTCAGGCTCCCCAACATCAGTCCAGAAATACAACCACTACTTTTCATTTAATTCTATTGGAAAGAATGGCACAGACGTCTAGTATTTGAATTGGCTGGGGTCCATGGAAATATAACAAGAGCCAAGTAAATGTTACAGAGCCCCATTGCTTCAATTTACATATTATGTCCAAAAGATTTATGCAGAACATTGCTGCCTTTCCCTACGAGTCTGATTACATCCTCCTTGCTGATTTCCAGGCTGTTAAGAACTAGCTTAAGAGTCCTTTAGAAAGCACATGGCCTTTCACTTTGCAAAATCGCTCTTGCCTCCTTATCACTATGTATTCAGTCATGAACTCAGCTGCACAAGCCAAATGTTGTGATTTTATGAGCCAATACATCAAAAGTATTCGTGAACAAGAATACAAGCTTGCCCATTGCTGCCTCTGAGAGCAATTTCCATTTTTATGAATGAAAAAGGTCCCTGCATAAACATTTCTTTATTTAAAAGTGTAAAAATGAGAGAAGATGCAGAACAAAATGGAAACATTTTGTTTTATATGTCAATATCTTGTAAGGGTCTGAGAGTTAGAAATCTAGCTACCACAATTCCCAAGACAGCAATTCGTCCCTTGCATAAGTACATAAATGAGATTTAGAGCCACTGACCTAATCCTAAATGCCAAAATGCACCACAGCAACAGCTTTACAGAGAACTTAATTTGAAATTATGATGATAAAGACATTTCAGCTCGCAAAAAGAATACACAATATGGAGTCCAAAAAGAAAAAGAGAAAAAGTATGAAAACAAATTCCACTCCTACTATGAAGAAAACTACGAAGAAAAGGAAAACTTTTTAGCTAAATTACATTGTTTCAAAAAACTTCTGCTACCAAACAGGCTGAAGTCCTGTTGAGCAGCTGTGTAAATGGTGTAACTTTTGGAAACCAAGTGTCATCAGCAAAGGAATTTCTGTAGACATTGTCTGTTGCATACCGAGTCATAAAACTTGGCATGACTAACGCCTATGGAGCTGTCTTATGGCAGTTTGCATCTAAAATGTGTACTATGTACAACAGGATTTCAACCAATAAGTACTAACAATAAGATTCCTAACATAATGATTTTCTAGACCAGACCTGGGATACTCTAATCTTGCAAACCACCAAACTGATGTCCTTAAATGCTTAAGAAAATTGTTTACATCCTATGCCTTGTCATATGCCCAGTTGTACAATCAAAAAGGTCCCTGGTAACCCATCAGTTAGCCATGGCAACTTATATAAATACCAGTAGGATTCAGGCCATCATTTATTAAGCCAAGGAGAGTTAAAAAATTAATTGAATTGCAGTGGGTTTATTTTTGGAAGATATCAGAAACAGTTGTTCATCCACCTTAGTGCATTCCTGACTACTCCTTTAATTTCAGCTAGCAACCGGAAGAGTAATAAAAAGAAAAAGAGCTATTTGCTCTTATGCTGAAAAGTCCAGAATAGTAAAGGAAGCGCCATGGTACAACTCAGGTTCAACCAGGTATGCTGACACGGCAGGCAGTTTGTGTTCATCAGGGAACAGGAAACATGTGCTCTTCCAGAATTTGTTGAACTGCAGTTCCATCAGTTCCCAGCCAATGGAATGGGAGGAGTTTCAAACTCACATCTGGAGAGCCACATATCCCCCCCCATTTTCGAGGAAGGAAAGACAGAAAAATATGGGCATGCTATTGTTGGACAAAGTCTAAAAATAAGAGGAAGCAGGACGCTTCCAGCTAACTGGGAAGTAATCGGGAAACTCTTTTATTGATATATTTTACTCATAAAGAACCAGCCCCACCTTGTAAAGCAAACCAAATTCCTTCCTCTCTTAAAAGCATCTTATCTTCCGTTGTTGTAGCTTAAATAGACAAGAAAGTATAAAAAGTGTTCTGCTTATATACCGCCCCATACCACTACAAGTAGTCTCTGGGCGGTTTACAGTTTTAATTACAGTGTGCAGGCTACACAGACAAGAAAGTATAACTCATTGAAAGCTCTGAGTGAAAGCTCTTACCGGGGGGATTGAACCCAGGTCGTGAGCACAGTTTTACCTGCAGTAGAGGCATTTAACCACTGCGCCACGAGGCTCTTATTCAAAGCTCATAACTCATTGAAAGCTCTTCATTAATTAAATTACTATGATCATTGATCATCTTCGTTAAAATACACCTGTTCTATACATAACATTATACTTGAAAGATAACATTAACTACCTTGCAGTGATGAAAAGACACCTTCAGCTGATTCTTGAACGTTTCCACTTTCTGTGGGATTAATGTAAGCCTTGATGCCTGATATCCATTGGTAACCTTTTGGAGACTTCCTGGAGTATTCAAGTGTCTCACCTCCAAAAAAAATTATATATATAAAATGTTAAAATAAAAGATTACAGTGGCAAAAAACTCAGAGCAAATAATAATAAAAACAACAAAAAGTTAGTATGTAGATTGGACAAAAATAGGCAACAATGTAGGCTGTATTATCCACAACTCTTGGGAGGGGGGAGTATTATTTTTCATTGTTCTGCATATAAACAGCAATGTTTAAAATAATCATCAATGCTACTGCCGTTCTAAAAAATTGTACTTAGTTACCAACTAGGAACTAGGTCAGATGAGATCTCTGTAAACATATTTAAAGTGAAGCTGCGAGTGTGAAAACACTGCACAATGTTGTAGTTGTTTTACTTATTCAAACCCATCCCCAAATGGACTTCAACATGGGATGTTCTTGCTAGTTGAAACAAGGAGAGAAGCAATTTTTGCTATGTCTTTTGCATTCCTCAGTGAACTCCGCTTCTGTCCTGGAAGGTTCCCTGATCTTCCAGAGTAAATTATTCTGGGGACACAGGGGGCATCAGCGGAAGGAGAGAATGAAGGAAGACCGCTTCATCCATGCTTCAGACAGCAGAAAAGCTCCACCAGGTCAAAATCCTCCCACTGACAGATGGAGTCTTTGCATTCCGAGGAAGCTTTTGCTGGAAACAACCCAACAGTATTTTAGAATTTCATCAGGTTTTGAATCATACTGCTGCACTGTGCGTATGGCATACTTCCCCCCCACACACACACCCTTCCCCACATCTAGAAAGCACAGTATTAAAATTGAATGGATACAGAAACTCCATAATTAGTTGTGCTTAGCCAAACAAAGGCTTACAGCAGGCATGCCCAAACTTCAGCCCTCCAGATGTTTTGGACCAAAACACCCAGGATTCCAAGCTTGTATTTCCAATGGCAAAGGACTGTGGGAGTTGTGGTCCAAAACATCTGGAGGGCTTACTGGTTAAGAACCATTCAGCTCAATGGAAGCCACTCATGCTTCTGCAGTAGGGCACCCAAATGTCTCCTGTGGCCCCAGCACCACTTCACAGGCATTCTGTGAGATAATATTTCCAAGGGAGGAACACAGAGACAGCTGCAGTGGGAAAGGGAGGAAGAAAAGCCCTGGTGAAAGCAAAAATGTAAGCTTGAAAGGGGTTACATGCATGTCATTGGGCACAAACGTCTCTGATACAAATACTGATATATGCTAGATATACAGATAAGAATGTCTGCAGTATTCAAGACTTCAATTTTAAATCATGGTTTTAATCTAGAAGCTCAAAGCAACAAAACTATCATTTTACCTGTGGTTCTGAAGTGAACCACTGCAGCTACTAATTACAGTGGGTAAAACTCCAAAAACAGTAACCTTGCCCTTTGTGAGTGATACAAATGAAGAACACCCTTGTCCTGGATTTCTGGATATGGATAATACTCATCTATGCAATGTGTTCTTGAAACAAATAATAATGCACATGTGGCATCAAATAAATTCTGGCTTATGGCAACCCTTTGCAGGGTTTTCCAGGCAGTTGAATGCTTGGAAGTGGTGGACCATTTCTTTCTTCTGGGGGGGTACCCTGGGACAACTGTGCATCTTGGCCAAGGCCCCCAAGGCTATATACTTTGCAAAGAGACAGAATAGGGAACTGAACCTTTGTCTCCACAACCAGATTCTTCATTGAGCTACCCAGCCAGCAGTTGAAAAAAAAATAGGCCTTTTCAAAACCAAATGCCTTTCTGTTGAGTGCATGTAGTTCTAATTCAGAGCTGCAACCCTACATCTCCAAAGTAAAGAGGCAAGGAAACAGGACTGGGGAGAAGATGAACACTGGCAAGGAAGAATAGCTATTAACAAGAATGAATAGCAAGAGAGTATCATTAGCATCCAAAAGTGGGAGCCCTGAACTTACATTTGAGCTAAGAAAAATACTGACACCTTTAACAAAATTGTGAAGGTAGGGCAAGGGGAAACAAAAAGTCAAAACATTTTAACTGCATATCTCATCTATGTCATGAGTTACATTTTAAAAACAGAATTAGTATGCTGCTGGTAGGTTTTGTAGCTTATTGACATGCAGCAGGTTTTAAAAACGAAAGCCCTTCTTCCTATTCTGTTCAAATTAACATAAAATTGTTTTAGCCAGCAAAACAGGACATAGTTACACACTGTAGAATCCTCTTGTCCCATTCCATACATGTAACAATGCCATTCTGCACACAGGGAGACTTCCAGAGTTCACACAAGGACACAACTCCTTGGACTACTTCTGCCAGAATCAGAACAATTTCGTTCCGTTGATTTGCTGCCAAATCAACAAGGGCAATCTCTAGCTTGTGCAATGGCAAACTAGAGGTTGTGGGACTCGCGGGCAGAGGTTTGTGTAGGCAGCACTTGATTGCCCTCATATCCTTAAGAATGGCAAGAAGTTGAGAACTCACTGGACTTTTCAACAGCAGGTTGGGAAAAGCGCCAGGTGATACACAGGCTTTCCTTCTGTTCTTCCACTGAAGTTTCTTGTTCTGTAACACCAAACTGTTTTATTTCACAAGAACAGCCCTCAGCCAGGATTTTGCCTGAAGACGGCACCTGTTTTGTCGCCAATAAATAAATAAATAAAATAAAGCAGGCTGTTATTCTTTGTTGCAAATCAAGACACAGACTAGATGTGAAAGCTTGTTACTGAAAATGTGTCTCTAAACAAAGGTAACCGCACTTAGGTTATACAGAAAGCCTTTGGACATCAATCCATCCAAACTAGATTGCAACGTAAACACTAAACAGAATATTGGCTGAAATCCTGTTGGTTAGCATAGTAAGTTGCTCTACTAGAGTAGACGCAGGGATCAAGTGGCAAGTTAAGTCCTCCACTGGTTCCAGTGATTAAACTGGGCCTACTCTAGTTGTAACCTCCTACATTAAACAGGACTTTAGTGCATGTAACTGTTTAATTTAGAATAATTAAGAGAGAATCGTTATATAGATAAAGCAATGCAAATCTATAGTACACATGGAACATTCATCATGATCACAGTAAAGGAAGCAAGACAATCTTTTATAGGTGAACTTAATGGTCTGATTACACAAGTCTATATCACTTAATGCAAATGAAATGTACAGAAGTATTTTGTGAAGTGATCAAAACAAGAAACTGTCATTGTCTTCTGCCTCCTGCTGTGGATCAGACATTCATGCACCCATCTTATTTACTGGCTTGGGAAGGTTTTCATTACATCCTTCTTATTTTCATTTCCAAAATCACCAATAACATTATAAGCCAAATGCATTTCCAGTGCACTCCTGTTCATGTCTCCCCATGCAGTTCAGTTCAATGAAATTTATTTCCAGTGAGAACCATTTACTCAGATTTTAACCATAATATCATAATGCACACTATAGGGTAGATCAGGATCCAAAGATCAAGGGCCAAGTTCTGCTAGATAGTTTTTTTGTGTGTGTGTGTGCAAAGTATATACTTTATCAGTCTTTATGTGATCTAGAAAGGCACGTATTCTTAAAAGAGTAGTAAAAAAAGAGCCTTGGGTCCCTCATGGAAAGAAAAGGCCACACACTCACCATAAATTGTTTGCTTCAGCTACAGTTTTAAAATAAATAATTCCTTTAAAAGTAACGGTGTACTCTCTTTCTTAAACAGTTTAAGACTTCACAACCTGTCTGAGCACCTCTCCCTCAAAATGTCTACCCATCCCACTTGGACTTCAACACTGGGATGTTGCAGGTAGCGATCTTGAGGGGCCCCCAAAAATCTGCCACTCAAAACCAGACCTTCTTGGTGGTCACTCCATCACTCTGGAACTCGCACCCACCTCAGGAACTATTAGCCCCTCCCCTCCTTGGCTTCAGGAGACAAGTTTAATAGCCTTACCCCAAAGTCATCTTGCTGATTGATCAAGCCTTGTTTTACCTCCTTATTGTACTTAGCATTTTAAAAAACATGTTATAGTCTTTATCTTTTAGCAAATATATTATCAGGTATGTCTTTATGTTATCCCAAGCTTTATTCCTGGCCTGAGTAGTGGCTCTGTTTCTAATTGGGAGGGATAAACAAACAAACAAAAGCAAACAAATAACTAGTAACTTAAATCAATATGAGAACATCACATAAGAAAAAAAAATTGGAAGACCACTACAGCTTATTAATCTATTGGGTTTATTGGCTTTCTCTTAGCTATATTTAAGGGAAAGGAAGCCAGTTTCATGGAAATATAATTATTCCTTGAATACCTTCACACATCTGGACCATTATAACCCATTTTTAAACTCAACCCCCTTTTATAGGACATGTTGATCCAATGCAGTAACAATGTTATGTTTCTAATACTGGCTTAATCATGATTAAGTGGCATTGAACTATTGCTTCTGAAGGCCTCCAGTGCTGCAAAACTGATGCTGATTAGGCTGTGCAGAGATAACCAGTAACAGCAAATACAAGGATAAAAAGATGTCAGTTCATCAGAGAAATGGTTATTCTGGTAATAATATAGCAATTAGTTAGATAATGTCCTGTCTCAATAATACTTCACAACTTCTTTTGCTTTATCAGTTCTTCTACCGGTGATAATAGTTTTTGGGAAGCTATGCTATTTGGGATTGATTTCAAATCCCTTAGCTGCCGCGGACTTGTAGAGTTGGAAGATGTTTTAAAGGTCATCTATGCCAATCCCCTTGTCAATGTAGACATGTTGCCATGAAAACCTAAATAACAGAAGGTAAACAGGTTGGGTTCTATGACTATAATATTTGGGGCAAGACAAATGCTATACTGATTATACAAATGCAATACTGATTATTTCTAATAAAAAAGGGACTGTCACCATCAGCATTGGTAGTAATGGATATCACAGGATTACACTTCAGGCTCTCCCTCAGATAAGGCATTTCTGTGGCAACAGAAATGGAGCTTCAGATATAATCTTTTCACCTCAAGAACAAAGTCAATTTACTGTATATACTCAAATATAAGTCTAGTTTTTCAGCCCTAAGTTTGGGCTGAAAAAAGGGGCCCGGACTTATATTCAGGTCAATACTTTTAGCCGCTGAGGCAAATGCTTGGGTCGGTGGCTAAAAGTCATTTCAAACATTGTGTGCCGCTTCTCCTGACACCCCACCCCACCCCACATTGCGGGGGAGCGGTGTGCAATGTTTAAAATAACTTTTAGCCACCGAGGCAAGTGCTTAGATCAGTGGCTAAAAGTCATTTTAAACATTGTGTGCCACTTCTCCTGACCTCCCTCTACATCACGGGGGAGCAGCATGCGATGTTTAAAATGACTTTTAGCGACTGAGGCAAGTGCTTACCTTGGTGGCTAAAAGTCATTTTAAACATCGCACACCGCTCCCCGCACACCGCTCCCCAAGCTCACAAAGGAGGAGCTGCCAGGCCCTGCTGCATTTCCCACCCTATACTTATACTTGAGTCAATAAGTTTCCCCAGTTTTGGGGGGTTAAATTAGGGGCCTCGGCTTATACTCGGGTTGACTTATACTCCAGTATATATGGTATCTTCTTTAGGAAACTATCACACAAAGCAGGTCATGCCCAGATAATCCATTAATCAATTTTTAAAGGGGGGAATTCTGTGTATTTCTGTCTGAATCCAACCCAACACAAATTGTGCCAAAATTGTAACATGGGAAAATGCTTATATTTCTATCAGAAGTATTTTCTATAGAGATTTATTATTGAAGACCATGAATTAACTATCTTTTTCCCTCTAGATCCTATGCCAGGAAACAGTAATGTCTTGCAGTAGCTACCTTGACTTTCATGCCATTCTGCCAAAGCTGAAATGAACCATAAATTGCGCTGAGTTCTCTGCAGACATATTCTCAGCTTGGTTAAGATGCAGTCAATCATGGTTGCAAATGTGCTCAGGATTGGGCTCCTGTAAACTTGGAAGAAAACCACATTTTCCTACATGCCTCAAGTTTCATGTACACTGTAAAAAGAACAACCATAATTAGCAGCCTCAGTGTCTAACTTGTCAGAGATCTTCATTTCCTCCGCAGAGGAGGCTTGTTGTTACAAAAATCTAAAAACTGACAGCATTTCTCCTACTGAGCAGTTCTCAGAATAGAACAGAGCATGAAACTCTGAAGTTAGGAGGGAAAGTCTCTGATAATCTCTTTGCTTCTCGTTTTCTCCCTTGATCACCTCTCCTCTTAAAACAACATTTTGAAGGAGACCACCTGAAGCTTTGTGCGCTGTGAATATGCAGGCAAGATAGACATTACTTTGGGTGGGGGACAGGCTTGCCACATCAAGCAGTGAACAACCAAAGCAATCTTTCTCTCTCTCTTTCATTCAGGGAAGACAAGAAAGAAAGGGGGAGGTGGTTAGAACACTTAAAATGGAATTAATGTTGAAATAATAAAATGGCAGACACCCCTTCCTTTTCCCCGAAGAAAGACAAGTTACAGTATTTTCAAGTAAAAAGACAAAATTCAGTATTCATAAACAAAAGTTTAAAACAGAAACACAAAGCATCTGTGAATGCATTCTTCAAGTGGCGCACAATGCACTAATGGTAGTAAAAATGTGGGGATGTTTCTAGAATCCTGTATCAGTTATGAACAATACTACTTTTTTGACATCTTCCAATTTCTCCCTCACTGATACCTTATGAATCCAAAAAGCTTAGGGTTGAGATAATGTTTTTAATCTGCATTGGACAAATAAGATGCTGATGCTTGTTTGTTTGTTTGTTTGTTTGTTTGTTTAAAAAGCTTTTCCTAATACAGCATGACAACATTTTAAACAATTATTATCCTACAGAGAGAAACAGAAAATCCCCATGTTGAAGAAGTTTGATAAGATTTGTTTTTGAAGAAGAGATAAATCAAATCTTACATGCAGAATAATTACATGCTGCATAAGTCCATAAGACTTGGTATTATTTGCCAGACAAATTTTCTCTTACTACAAAAGCATTATACAGTAAGATAATCTCTGATTTTATTTACTCAGAGTATTGTTTTGCCTTTTACACAGGAAAAATGTTACATATAATGCATTTCATTGAGTCTCATTCCATCTTGAAATGTACAATGGCGACAGACGACCTGAACACTCAAGGCCATGGTTCCAAGAGAAACTATGTAATACATCCTGCTTCATCATTCCTCCCAAAACTATGGCTTGCTTACTATTAACCAGAAGAAAAATCAACTATCCAATTTCCTGGCCATGTTTGAGTTGTTGCAGCTGAGAGGACAGGCCAGTCAATACCAAAACCAAAAGAAATAACCATGGAATTAAATTTAAAAGGTGCTGAGAAGTTTCTCAGGTTGGGAGAGAACATTTCAGGCCCACAGCCTAAACACAATTTGACAGATTCAGTAGTGTTTTTATAGCACTGGATGACACAACTGAGAAGTCACCATGTGATACATATATGTCACATCATTTCAACTCTATCCTATAATTAATTATATGTTCACTTATATTTCATTAGATATGCATTGTCAAGTTGAAACCAACTTATTGTGACCCTCGTAGGGCTTTCAAGGTGAGGTATTTGGTTTTGCCAGTTTTATTCCCTCCATGACCAAGTGGGGATTCAAACCCTGTTTTCTAGACTTCTAGACACTGAGTTATCATTGTCTAGAAATAGACATGTAGTAAATGAGTAGAGGAAAATATTGATTAAAAGGTTATCAGGAAGTTGAGTCATGGCAACTGGACTTCTTTTCTTGTGAGATTGAAACATTTCACTGCTCATCCATGTACTTTCATCAGGCTAAGGAAAGTTGGCATGAGGCCTCCAATTTATAATTCACCTTGGTTTTATGCCACCCTGGCCTGAACAGGCCCATTAGGTGAACAGTGGCTTAAATAGGTTTGTTAGGTAGACAATGGCCAGAATAGGCTCATTAGCTGTACAATGGCCTGGGGTGTGTGAAAATCCCACCTCTGCAACCCTTCCCAACACCCATTAAGAACGGGTTGTTAGCTGTGGCCTTGCTGGTGGAGGTGTGAAGTGCTTCTGATTTGTCTAGGGATTGGTGAAAGGGCAGAATGATAACTGGCAGACAGATTGTGCCTGAGTCCCCCACATCTGTTGAGAGAGGGGGTTTCAATACACACATGAATGGCTTTCCTGACCCCTCTCTCAAATCACCACCTCCACCACCACCTGCTCCGAAAATACATAACAATCCTTGATGGCATTATACAACAGATACAGGTTTTAACCAAAAACCTATGTATCAGTTAAATAGTGATGTACAGTAATAAAGATAATGGTTGCTGCTGCTGCTGGTGGTGCTAATTTTTAAGGTGCACTAGATTGTTATTGGTTTTGATGTGATGGACTAACACAGCTATTCTCCTTGGGGGGGAATGTGCAGATGTGTTTATGGGTTTGCTTATTGCAGTTCAGATTCTGGTTTCATTTTAACAGTCTAGCCCTGGATTATTTGCAGAGGCATTATGAAAAATGTATCCAAAGTTTATGCCAAAATATTTTGATGTTGGAGGGGAGGGAAAAGATGGCAGCCTGTCTTCAATAGATGTCAGTTTCTCTGAAAACTGAAATGTTCAGGCTATCTGAAAGACTGAAAGAACGCTGGAGTACAAGGTTCTCTCAAATGCTGTTTTTTTAAAGTATCATTGCATTTTAGAAATTGCATGCATTGCTCCTGGAATCTTGGTGATGGGCATGATACAAGCCTCTTAAAGAAAATGAAATTATAAATCTATGCTTCACAACTCTTTCAGTTAAATAATATTCCATTACATAGACCCATCTGTGGTATGTGAGAAACGGCAGTGTCAGGTAAAACTATTACAAAATGTAGGAAAAGTTAAAGTTCCACCTTCTATTCATATCTTAACACATGGTATTATGAGAAGGCAAATATCAAGGCAGCTACATTTCATACAATTACGGCCTTGTTTTCCCTTAATGATGAAACAAAGGCCTCATTGGACTGCCATGAACTTTAGATAATATATAATATTAACAAGAGTTTATAACGTATCAAAGAAAGCAAAGTTTGCTTGACGTGTCAATGTCGATACTTTATATGCATAAAATGTGAAGGCAAAATAATATTCTTATTTTTAATGAAAAACAGGTGCAAGTATAGTTCCAATTATTACGCCTGATTGCATATAAAGCAATAAAGTATTTGTATACTTGTATTCGTATGCAAAAATGAATCTTGAAGTTGTACAGTAATGTATTAATCCAGAACAGTGAATAAAATGTTATTCTCCCGGAGGCAAAAGGGCTCATTGTGCTGCCAGAAACAATCTAAAACAAATTTCCAGTGAGCCTTTGTAGTTAAACATGAAGAGATTTATCTAAAGAAGATGCAGTACAGAACAGCAGAAGAGAGCAAAAGCATCCTATTACAGTAAGGAAAGCTAGCCAAAACAATGGAATGATTATGAAATATTCAATTGAGAGAATATAAAATTAACACCTGTGTATCATAAGTAAGAAGGACATATCTGAACACTGAACTCGACATGCAGTGCATTTAACAAATACCATTCTCGTTTAATATGTTCTGTCGAGGAAAGACTTGTAATGGAGCTCCCATGAAAATGAGGACTGATTCCAATTATCTCTTGTATGTGTACACTATGATTTGCTCTCTCCTGTATTGATAGGTCTACATTTTATACATGACAACATTCTGATTGTACTTTCTTTAGATCCTTGATTTGTCTTTTGTCAAATAGACCAGTGGTATATTTTTCATAGACTCAAAGGGTAGTCAAAATTCTGCACTGGCATTCATAGCAAAGAAATGAAAGGACCAATACTGCAGTTAGTTGCTGGAGAACGATAGGAGGTAACAAGAAAGAACTGGCATCAACACTTTACTACGCTTTACTGTTCGTATCACCCAAAATCCTATTGTGAAATGCCATGTGTATTGGAAAACAAACCTTGCAAGCATATTTTTGGCTGTGTAACATGTGACTGGATGAGCAACTGTATATGCAACCCACTGCATATTCTGGACATGTTCAAATGTGTGACAGGCAGCTGGAAAGATCATGTACACTATATACTCAAATATAAGTCTAGTTTTTCAGCTCTAATTTTGGGCTGAAAAAGGGGGCCCTCGACTTATATTCGGGTCAATACTTTTAGCCACTGAGGCAAGTGCTTGGTTTGGTGGCTAAAAGTTATTTTTTAAAAAGTGTGCCACTTCTCCTGAAACCCCCCCCACAATGTTGCGGGGGAGTGGCGTAAAATGTTTAAAATGACTTTTAGCCACCAAGGCAAGCGCTTGCCTCAGTGGCTAAAAGTCATTTTAAACATCACACACCGCTCCCCGCACACCGCTCCCCAAGCTCACTAAGGAGGAGCTGCCAGGCCCTGCTGCATTTCCCACCCTAGACTTATACTCAAGTCAATAAGTTTCCCCAGTTTTTTGGGTTAAATTAGGGGCCTCGACTTATACTCAGGTCGACTTATACTAGAAGTATATACGGTATATGATTGCTGGTTAGTGTTGCACATTTCTTAGAAGATTCTACCCTTCACATTTTCACTAATTAATGGCACATTTTCACTAATTAATGGCACATTTTCACTAATTAATGGCATGTTTTCACTAATGGCAATAGAAAAGTCAAGTATATACATTAAATCCCTGAAAGTACAGAATTCTGAGATAGAAAGGAATATTAAAAAAAATCTACTAATCAGTTTTCCAAAGGGACTGTATTACTGTCTTCTGGAATCTGTAAGGAATATTGTAAGATTTATTGTTTTGCTTTTGTTATCGAAATATATAGCCAAGTATATTGGTTCCAGTCAGGTACCTAATGAAGCCCCTTTGACTTCTGTTGCCTATTAAACAGAATGTTAATTTGGAGTCATTGAATGCTTTAGAATAAACAGTTACAGTGTTTTAACAAGTTGAAGGGTTTGAGAAAAAGATTACAGAAATAAAAATCAATGTTATTCTAATGTAAATGCTTGGCTTGTCAATATGAACAGATCTTTAGTCTTTCAGGGTTAAACTCTTAACGCAGTGATGCATTATGCTCCTGAAAAACCAAAGGCCCTTCCACTGATACAATTTATTGAAAACACGGCTTATTATAACATGACAGAAAATAAATTAATCTGAAGACTGTAATACTTTTTGCCATGATTCCATCACAGCACAAAACAAACAATTTTCCTCCTTAACTCTGCAAGACATTAAGTGTATATACCAAAATCTAGACCACAATTCCATAACTGCAAGCTCTTTAAGGATATGACAGCTTTGTCTACAATGAATGTGAAATATGATTTGCTATAAAACTGCTTGAAACTGTGGGGCTTTAACAAAATCTTAAATATCTACATAAGAAGATGGAAAGAGCTTCTGAATAGATAAAAGTAAAATCTTGATTCTTATATAAAATGTTATGCATTTTAATATGATTTTCCCCTGATTTATGTAAAGCTTTGTGTTTTTCATTTTCCCTGGCTTGTCATATTGAAGTGATGTATGGAGCATTTTAGCATCAAGTTTGCCATGAGCAATAAAGTCAGTGCCCCTAAGAAATATTAATATATTTCCACTGCCTCCCCCACAAGAGTGTGTTCCCTTATTCAGCTTATTTGGTTTCACTTCACATAGTTGCCTGGCATAATTTTCAGGCTCACAGTAATATTTTAAGGTTTTGCACCGTTGGGGGAAAAAAAGGATACTTGTCAACCAAGGTATGTGCTAAAACAGCACATTTGAGAATGGGTAACATGGTGCTAGAAAGGGGAAGAAATCTCTATGGAACAACTGTTTTAAAATGAACAAATTATGTGTCTGTCTAATGAAGGTACAGTATATGAAGAGTTTCCTAAATAAGGCCCAATGTGGCAAATGCTTACATCTGCTCAAAAAGACCTCAGATTTCAATCAAACACAAACTAGTGGTCTTTAATGGTGTTTGTGTATTTAAAAAACTATTAATAGAGGAATGTTAAAGTGAAATTTAGGATTTAACACAAATGAAGGCAAAGAGAAGGTCCAGAGATATCTACAGTTTTCCTGCTCAAAAACACCCTATAAAGCTTTTGCTAATGATGTCCTGGTAGGCTATTTAATACATGTTGCCCTTCATTTAGAGTTAGAGTTACGTCAGTTGGAGATTGGGAAACAGGGAAATGGTTGCATGGAAAGAGTTAGATAGCCCTCATGCTCCTGCGCCTTCAGGTCAGTGGACCCCCCACCCACCCACTAGAAGCAGACTTTGCCCTGCAGAACTAGAAGGAACCATATGGTTTCACATGTCCAGCTCCTCTCAAGGAGACACAGTAGACATGCATTTGCATACAATTTGTATTTGGTGACTTTATGTTGAAATTAACATTGTTTCTATAAGATCTCTGGATTTCTTGTAGTCATCTTTAGAGAACAGCAACTTCTCTTGAACTGAGGGAAATTTTATAATTTACCACTGCTGAACCTCCTGACCTTTCATTCAAGACTCTTAAGGGCACTGCATTAGAGCATCAGTTGGTCATCAGAGTACAGTGGTACCTGTATTTATGAGTTTAACCTGTTCCGAATGCATGCTCATAAGTCAAACAACTCATAAGTAGAGCAGCCATATCTAAAAATAAATAAATAAAAATTAAAAATAAAAATTAAAAAATTGTAAGTAGAGCAGACCGCATCTAAAATTTGTAAGGCAGCAGTTAAAATGCCAATGGTTTTCTGCTCTTAAGTTGAATTGTTTGTAAGTAGAGCCGCTCATAAGTAGAGGTACCACTGTAGTAGTAAGAAAGGCTCTCTCTGAAGCTGTTGCCTACGTACTGTATTAAGTGCTGAAGAGGCTACGAAGTGTCTCTGAATAGATCAACAATTCATATTGAAATAATGGCATAAACAGAGATTCATTCATTAGATACATTCCCCTTTCCAGAGCCAACTAAACTCAGATAGACCATAGTTTATGGGTTCTATACTATAAATAAAAAGAACATTGTTTTGTTAAACCACACATGTCTTTCAGTGGATTGTGATGAGGAAAGGAGAAATGTACTAAACAATGTTAGGATTCAAAAAATTCTAATTATTGAAATTTACAGTCCTCTCTGCTATAGTCAACTGATCTAAAGTGATACGAAGACAGCACTAGCATTCAGACAACCCCCCTTCACACACCAGAAGAATGGCTACAGCTGTTGGCCAGCCATAACTCCATTGTCAACACACTCAATGGCCATGACCCTAACAGAAAGAACACTACAGATCAGCTTCTAAGTGCAGTGTAATACAGAAGCAATTAACTCCCCAAGGCATGGTGAAATCATGATCAGAAGAATTCTGAATGGACATGCACACACATTGCTAAAACATGTTCAGAGTCTCCACATGTTTTAAACATACATCTGATTTGGAGATCTCCTCAGAAATCATTCTGGTGCCAAGGCTATCGCATGCAACTGGCCTCATCCAGATTCCATCAATATCTTGTAGTGGTTGTGCCAGTTATCCAAATATCAATTCCTACGGGTTTTACCAGATTCAGACTTGCAACAATACTTAATTTAATATTTATGCTAAACTAGTAATCTGTGCTCATCACTATCTTGGAGTTTGACTGAATGAACTTTGGGATCATGTCCAAAAAATAAAAGTCAGAATAGACTTGGTCCAGAACAGTATATTTAAACTGAAGGATGCAAGATGCAACAAAAGCTTAGCACTGACTTTCGGAATGTAGATTGTACGGTGATATGCATTCTCAGTTCTACTGTAGGGCATGGAATGTAAACTTTCTATGGAAAAAAGAGACATATTTGAAAAAACAGATTCATCATGGAATGCTAAGAAATCTTTAGAATCAGAACACGACCACTGAAGTAGTAGTGAAGCAAATGAAGGAAGACTCCAGAATCCCAAAGAGGCGACATGTGAAAAGTTAGAACTCTTCTAACGTGAAGCAAAAGGTACAGAATCTTTCAACTAAGATATTGAACATCAACATAACTGTTGAGAGCTCTTACGATGATATCCAAACTCTAGCAGGAGAACAAGAAGCAGAACAACCAGGCTGTCTCTGGTTACATTTCCAAAGCTTCAGGTAGGGGTGGGGGTGGGGGAGATCAGGAACACAGATGGTATCAAATTGTTCAAATGCTGTATGATCACTAGCATGAAGTATATTTTTAAAATTGACCGAGTCATGTGTTTGGAATTAGAAAAATCTGGCCACTTTGTTCTTAGCACATTTCAGTTATCTCTAAAGATCACTGTTATAGTAGGGACCCTATGGACCATCAAGTCTAGTCCCTGTCAAGGAGGAGGACTCGAATTCCCAACCTCTGGACCTGCTAAAACACTGAGCTATTAAACAGTTCTGTAAAGTGATGCACAAGCACTTTCTTAAGTTTACAGTCTGTCCTTTGAAAATGGACTAGAAAGATCTATATGGAACAAGTCTTGGCCACTACCCAACTCTCTCCCTCCCACTTAGAAGACTATATTATCATTTTAATTTTAAAAATCCCAAAATGATTTCCAATACAAGTAAGATAATAATCCAATTGCTAGTCCTAATAAAGGATGTGCACAGTGAAAATGTCAATATTTGTTTCCTTTGGAGTTCTTTGGGGGAGTGTCTCTTTCCTTTTCATAATTTTCACGCACTGTTGCTTTCATTTTATATAAAAAGCAAAACCACGGTGACATATATCGAGTCTACTCCAAAAGAAGGCAACACAACTACCAACTACAAACCATACAGTCCAGTGGCACAGTGGTGCAGACCCCCTCCTAAATAAAGGTTACACACAAAAGTTGGCACCGTGGAAGAAACAGGACACTTTTATGTACTTCTTTTTGTATTTTATGTATGTAAAATACTTCTATCCCACCTTTCTTTCCAAAAGGACCCAAGGCAGCTTGGCTCCTTTGTAAGCAAGTGTTTTAGCTGGTAGCATACAACTGACAAAACTGACAGCCTGCCCAAAGTGTACAACTCTGAGAACCACAATACAAAGCACAAAATGCTGGTGGAGAGCATTTGAGTAAAAATCAAAGATGATAAAAAGCACAGTACCATTACAGGGGAACTTACTATTCAAACTGATGATCTGGAAAATGCCTTCCTAGATTTGACATTCAAAAAGGAATGCCATTGTAGTGATGAAACCTCAACTAACTGCTATCTGTGGAAGTCCAACTCTGTCATGAACGTAAGGCTGAAGAAACACCCCCCCCCCGCCTTGGTGACAACTTCATCTTCCAGAAGGTAAAGAAGAAGCAAAAAGACCATCTGTTGTCCTGGATCTGGCCCTAAATAGCAAGCAGGAGCTAGTCAGCAAGTGGGAGATAGTGGGAACTTTTAGTAGAAGTAACCATATACCCTAAGGACTGGCAATCTTAAGAAATTGGAAGGCTGAAAAGAGCTTAATGACCACGCTGGACTTTAAGAAAGCTCATTTCGGTAAGCTTAAGAAAACCAGAAATGCTAGATCGTATCTGATAGTCAGAAGTACTCAAAAAGAAAAGAGTTCATGATGAATGGAAGCGTCTTAAGGTTCAGATGCTGAAGATGCAATCACAAACTACATATTTCTACAACAAAGAATGGGGGATGAAAAATATTCTAAGGCAACAGGAGTAGATGCATAAGGAGCTTTCAGATGAGTTATAATTTCAAACAGACATTCATAGGAAAGGAAAGGTAGAGTTAATCCAGTAGCAAACACTTGTAGAAATAGGGTTAGGAAAGAAAACCGTTAAAATTAGCTGGGACAACCAAAGGGGATTAAAAACAACAAGAGGAAGGAAATGGCAGGTTCGCTGCATGGGTGAGACAAAAAAATCCTAAGGGGCATTAGAAAGAAAGCATAACTTTCTCTGCCTATGCCCTATGTCAGTGATGGCGAACCTTTTAGAGATCGAGTGCCCAAACTGAGATTAAAAACCCACTAATTTGTGCCAATAAATGCCAATAAAGCAATTTGACCTGAATACAGGTGGCTGTGAAGGAATGTCGGGTGCCCACAGAAAGGGCTCCAAGTTCCAACTTTGGCACCCATGCCATAGGTTCGCCAACACAGTCCTATGTCCTCTTCCTAAAGGAAAACAGTGGTCTAAAGGGAGAAGGGAGGGTGCCTCTGCTCAAGATATGTGAAGAAGAGTTACAAGAGGTAAATATCTTCTTTACACATTACTTAAATGAGGGCTTAAAGGCAACGTTCATCAAATGTTTATATGACACCAAGCTGGAACGAAGGGAAGGTTTACGTAATTTTTCAGAATATACAATCAGGATTAAAAATGGCCAGCACACATAGGTAAGTTGAACCAAACCCAACAAAATGAGTTTCAAGGATAAAAATGTCACATTCTGAGTTTGTGTAAGAAAAATAGGGGGGGGGAGATGCACAAATATAAGAGGGATGATAGCTAACTTGGCAGTAGTACCTGTGAAAAGTATCCAGGGGTATTAGTAGGATGTAAGCCAGGCCTGCCCAAAGTCCGGCCTGGGGGCCAAATCCAGCCCATCAGGCCATTTTGAGTGGCCCGCGGCTGGCTGGCCCGCCCCTCCCTCCCTCCCCCTCCTTCGCCCCATGTTTTTTTTTAAAAAAAAAATCTTCCACCAACACTGACACCGCCGGTAAGCTTGAGGGGCTGGGCCAGCCAGCCGGCTGGTGAACAGAAGCTTGTGGGGCTGGGCAGGCCGGCCGGCCAGCCATTGCATGGGCTGCTGCCACTGGCACCGCTGGCAACCATGTGAGGCTGGGCACAAACACGCTCGGGGGTGGCGCCTGGGCAGGCCGCCACCACCGGGAACACTGGGAACTTTGTGAAGTGCGGCGTGCGTGCAGGGCAACGCACAGGTGGGCTGCGGCCACCAGCATAGCCGGGAGCACTGTGAGGTTGGGCGCACGCGCGGGGCAGTGATTGGGTGGGCCGCACCACCGGCACCGCTGGGAAGCTTGGGCGGCTGGGCAGCACCGCAGGGGAATGTGGGGGTGCAGTCAAGCGGGCCTCTGCCAGCGCCAGGGATCTTTGGGGTGGGCTGGCAGGCGAGCCGTCGCCACCGCTGGGGAGCTTGGGGGTGCAAGGTCACACAGATCACCTCTTCCAAGGGGCGAGCTGTGGCCACAGCTCCCTGTGCTTCCTTTGGTCCCCACCTTCCTTCTTTCCTCCCTCCCTTGGTCCCCACCTCTCTCCCTCCCTCCCTTCCTTGTTCCCCACCTTCCTTCCTTCCTCTCTTGGTTTCCACCTTCCTCCCTCCCTCCCTTGGTCCCCACCTTCCTTCCTGTGGGTGGGGTTGCAAGGGGTCAGTGGGTGGGATTTATTGGTCAGAGGGTGGGGCTTGCAGTTGGGTGCAGGGTTGGGGAGCACCTGGCCCCCAACACATTCTCAGCCACCAAATCTGGCCCTCCTTACAAAAAGTTTGGGTACCCCTGCTGTAAGCTGAACATGACTCATTATGTACTACAGTAAGGAAAAGTGAAAATGCAATACTTTGTTGAGTCAACAGAAAAACACAGTCCAGAGCAAAGGAATAAGTACCACTCCATTCTACTTGCCTCACTTGGAATACTGGGTCTACAACAGACATTGACAAGAGGAACAGGCCCAAAGGAAACCAATCAGAAGAGCAACATGTCTGGAAACTCAGAGCATCTGCTTTGAAATCCAACAACACTTTTACATGTGGATATCCTTGTAGATTAAAGTGATAATAGGTTAAGGTTTTTATTTTCAGCTCTATTCATCAGATTTTATATATGGTGAGTTTGTGTTGTTTGTGAAAATGTGTTTCAATCAGTATTACTTGCCCTCAACCTTTGTAATCATATACAGTAAACCTTGGTTTATGGGTGCCTTGGTTGTGCATTATTATACATCTTAATTTGGTTAACAAGCATTGTCTTCCAAGATGAGCGCCCGCCTCCTCCCTCTGGCTGACTCCCCACCCAGTCCTCCCTTCTAGAGCCAGCCTTTGTGAGCGAACAAGTGCGCACACAAAGCCCTGCTCTGTGCCAGAGGACTTCAGCTCACCTCCTTCCACCTTTGTTCTTCCTTGGGAAGCCCTTGCCAGTGAGCTGCTTGAAGCCGGTGGCTCAGCTGCCTATCTATTTCCTCACCTCTCCTTTCCCCACACCCCTTCCCGGACAAAACACACACACACCATCCCTAGATTGTTAAGTGGTGTCTTAAGTTTCTCTTTTCATAAGGATACAAGAACAACCTTGCCGGAACAGGACACAGCCCATCCAGTCCAGCATTCTGTCTCACACAGTGGTTCACCATTTGCTTCAGGGTATTCCCAAGCAGATGTCCTTAGACACCCAGAATCATAGCCATTGATACCCTTGTTCTCCATGAACTTGTTCAATCCTTTCTTAAAGCTGTCAAGGCTGACAGCTGTCACCACTTCTTCTGGCAGGGAGTTCCATAGACCAGCGATCCTCTGGGTGAAAATGTACTTTCTCTTATTTGTTTGAGATCTAGCACCCAGAAGTTTCGTGGATTGCCCCCTAGTTCTAGTATTGTGCGATAGGGAAAACAGTTGTTCCTTATCTACTTTGTTCATGCCGTGTATGATTTATAAAATTCAATCAGTTCACCTAATTTCTCCTACACGTTTCCTCTTGCAAGAGAAAGATAATGCAGGGCTTTGTTTCTCCTTTGTTCAGCTATGTTCCAAAATTCCAATTGTGCTGAAAAAGGCTTTTGTGGGTCTTGCTTGGAAAGCTTGCACATATATGTGTGTGATCTTAAACTAGTTCTGCAGAAACCAGTGGTTTTCAAAGGTATTGTTGTTGCCTACTGGATTTTTAATGTTTTAATGTTGTCTTTTTTTTGGGGGGGGGGGAATAGGTTGTTCTGTTATAATTTGTTGTAAACCGCCCAGAGTTCCCATGGGAAAATCGGGCAATCAATAAGCGCAAATATAAATAAATAAATAAATAAATATAGTAAATTTGTTTTATTTTTCTTTATATTTTGTATTTTCTTTGATATTTTGTATTATATTACAGTAATGCAATCATTTGTAATACAATGTAATGTAATCATTTTTATATAAATATTTTTGGGTTATAGAATATGAGTTTCCATTATTTCTTATGTGCAAATCTGCTTTAATATACAAGTGCATAGGATTACAAGCACGTTCACAATCCAAAGTTTTACTGTAGATCTTTTAATATATATGAGAGCTACAATTTTGTACTTGCCTTATCTTCTAAGTGCAATTTTGTTAGTCGAAGGTAAGACACAGGAGCAAATGCATCTGCTGAATGGACAACCACTTCTGATGAATCCCTACAACACAAAATCATCAACATTTATTTGTGAGTACAAAGAACAATTCAATAACTAGCATTTCATATTAATTTCATTACATTTTCCCAAAGCAGTGTGCAACAATTTAAAAACACCAGATAACATGAATTGTGCACACATTTAGAAGAGCCACATGACATAGTGGTTAAATTACAGTACTGCAGTGAAGACTCCACTCACTATCTGAGTTCAGTGTCAAGCTCAAGTTGCCGTCTCATGACTGACTCAACCTTCACAAGGAATAAAAAGCAGCCAGCTTGAGAATAAAGCAATGGCCAAATACAGAAAGGAGAGCAACTGGAGCTTAATTGATTCACCAGAAATGTGTTTTCACTGTTAGCTGCCTCCAGGTGGGATTTGTGTTCTGATCTGTGGTAAGAGGCCATGGTGCTTGGTGCACCATTGCTTTATTCTCAAGCTGGCTGCTTTTTATTGCTATCAGAATACCTCCTACCACAGATTATCACCCTAATATTCAGTCTTCTCAAGCAGGTCATTTGAGGGTGCCTACCCCAAAGGAAGCCTAGAAATCAGTAACGAGGAACCCAGCTTTCTCAGTGAGAGCCCCTTGCTTATGAAATCAGCTCCCTGCTTGTAGCATTATTAATTACGCATACAGAGTTTGGGGTACAACCATCTCTGGTCCCAGGATGCGTGTCTCTGTGCGTGGGTGTCTCTCTCTGTGTGTGTGTGTGTGTGTGAGTGTATGTGAGCGTCTCTGAGTGTCTCTCTGTGCATGTCTCTCTGTGAGCTGCCTGGGACCAAGAAGCCTTTATTGATAACAGTAAACAAGTACACAGAAGCATTCACAAAAGGACAGGAAGACAGAGGAAGGATCCTCTTTGATCACGTAATGCATACCATTGGTGTGTGTGTGTGGGGGGGAGAAATGCACCTTATCTCGGAGGAACATGCTTAGCTAGTGGGCAGTTATTGATAAGGACAGAGGAAAGGGAGCTTTGGGCTTGGTCACAGGCCAGCTGTTCCTTGATATCCGGGAATGCCCTTGTTTTTCTGGCCTCCTGAGCGAGGTCAGCTCCAGGTCAGCTTAACCATTGGGTTCCTTTTTGGTCTTTGGATGTCTCTGGAAATCCAAGCCTTAAGCTGCTTCAGTGCTTGCCAACTTATTTCGGGGTTCATAGTTTGTTGGGGTATGGAATCCCCACACCTGCTGAGATTAGTTTGGCCCCTAGGCTGTCAATTTTCATAAAACATCTCAAGACCTGGTTATATAGAAAGGCTTTCCCTGGCTATTAATCAATCTTTCTTGATTCGCTGATTTGCCCTTTTTGTTTTAGCTATTCCTCTGTTCTTTGAGTGATTTTTATGACTTCACTGTTGATCTAGTTATGGTCATTTTGTTTATTAGCTGTATTTTTATATTGTACTGTACACTGTTCTTGTTTTGTTTGTTGAATTATTTGTACACTGCCCAGAGTGGCCTTGTTGCTAGATGGTGCGGTATATAAGTCCAATAAATAAATAAATAAATAAATAAATAAATAAATAAATAAATAAATAAATAAATAAATCCTTTGATATCTTGAGAGAAAGGGAGGAGAGGGCTACTGTACCCATCCAGAAAAAAAACCCAAAGAACAGAACCACAGTCTTCTTGGGATTGAGCCTGAGCCTGTTGGTCCTGGTCCATTCCAAAACCGCAGCCAGGCAGTGGTCAAGGGTCTGGACGGCCTCCACTGCAGAGGTGGAAAAGGAGAGATAGAGCTGTGTGTCATCAGCGTACTGATGACAGCAAGCTCCAAAACTCTGGATGAACTCAGCCAGCAGCCTCATATAGATATTAAAGAGCATGGGGGAGATTTCTCCCCCCTAAGGCACTCTGCAAGAGAGTATCCAAGAAGACGACAAATCACCCTCCAAGCTCACTCACTGAGCATGGCCCTCTAGGAAAGAGCAAAAACAGCCAAAGGCTGGACCTCCAATTCCCACCTCAGAAAGCCGGCCCAGGAGGATACCAGGGTCGACGGTATCAAAGGCCGATGACAGATTGAGAAGGACCATCAGGGTAGAGCAACCCCTGTCGGCCCTCCTCAATAGGTCATCCTGCAGTGCGACCAGGGCAGTCTCAGTCCCGTGACGTGGCCTAAATCCAGACTGTATGAATGATGAACTAAATGCAACACTGTTCTGGCAACAACAGAGTGGCATCCTTAATTTTTCCTTCCTGTTGTAGCCCTTTGGATCAGCCGAAAGCCAACTCCAGAGCCAGTCTTAAAGTGCATGAAAAGCTGCAGAATGCCAGGTCTACAAGGATGTGCTGTTCTGCCAGGAGAAACCCAGCATGTGATTCAGCCCTATAAATCTCAAAAACTTTTTAAAAAGGCAAATATCCAACAACATTTATCTCCTACCATCCACAGTATTTCTTACTATGTATCTTAAAATACTTTTGCAATATCCTTCAATAATACTGTATTACTAAAGACACTAAAACAATCAAAATGTACATTCATGCACACACGCATGAGCATGCACGCACACACACGCACACACAGAGAGAGAGAGAGAGAGAGAGAGAGAGAGAGAGAGAGAGAGGCTAATGGCCTTCAATCATGGAGGAAAAATTCAAACAGCCTTGTGGCACCATAAGGATTACCAAATTTCAATGTGCTTAAGTTTTCATGAGCCCACGTTATTTTAAAAATAACAAAATCCATGACAAATAAAATGTGTTCCTTTTAGAAATGTTACAAGATTCTGGTAGTATCTTACCATTAATTGCAACTCAAATAGATCAATTGACTCAATGGAATTTGCATAAATGTTGAGGTATTATACAGCAATTAATTTGGTGGGTCTACTTTAGTTCAGGCTACCATTAGCACCATTATTTTTGTGCTTTTTTTCCTTAATGGGTAGAATTAAATAACACATTTTAACCCATTTGTATCCTAATATCATCAGGGAGTGATGAACCACTCTGAAACCAGTTTCATTGAGAGATAGAAATGTTTCACTGCTCATCCAAACAGCTGAATAAATAAAGCTAGTACGAGTCCTCCATCTTATAGTCTCCTTTGAGTCTTGACACCCTGGTCTGAAATAGGCTCATAAGATGTAGAATGGCCTGATCAGGCTCATTAGGTAGACAACAGTCTCCATAGCCTTAAGGTGAACCATGGCCTAAGGTGCTGAAACCCCTAATGTATGGGTCCTCTTAGCTATGGCCTTGATAATGAAGGCTTTTTGATTTGTCTAGGTATTGTTGAAAGCACAACCTGATACGTAGCAGATATACTGTGCCTGAGACCCCCACCTCTGTTGAGAGAGGGGTTTTCAATGCTCACATAAATGGCTTCCCTAACCCCCCTCTCAAACCACCTATCTCCTCTGCCTAATACATGTACATCCTCATCTTTGAATGGGTTCCCCTTGTCCTTCAAGTGGAGGTGTACTGCTGATTCTGGTCCTGAGCTGTTACCCTTCCTATGTTGGGCCATCTTTCTGTTTAATGGCTGTTTAGTTTCTCCATTGTAGAGGTCTGCACATTCCTCTCTGCATTGGACCACATATACTATGTTGCCCCTTTTGTGTTTTGGTATCAGGTCCTTTGGGTGGACAAGTCTCTGCCTTACTGTGTTTGTAAACAGGGATGTGGTGTTTGCCAAAAATCCTTTTAAGCTTCTCAGACACTCCAGCCATGTAGGGAATGACCAGGTTCTTCCGTCAGGTCTGGTTCTTAGGATGATCCATTGTTCTTCTGGGTCGGCACACAGCTTTGTTGAAGGCCCTCTTTGGATATCCACAGGCCTTAAGTGTTGTCTTCAGGTGCCTGTCTTCCTTCTTTTTGGCTTCTGTGGAGGTGGGGAGGCTCTCTGCTCTGTGGTTTAGGGTCCTGATGGCTCCAAATTTTGTGTTATAATTGATGGTGGGAGTCAAACCGTAAGTACTGATCTGTGTGGGTGGGTTTCCTGTAAACTTCTACTCCCAAACCAAACCAGTCAGGCCTGATGATGACTGCACAATCCAGGAAAGCCAGACTGTTGTCTTGGGTGTCTTCCCTAGTGAACTTAATATTAAGATCCTCCAAAGGCCTGTGCTTCCTGAGTCTTGATTTTCAACCAGGTATCATGTGCATACCTGAATGGTGTCATCCCTGGGAAGGTGTTGAGTGCTGCCTTCTCCACTTCTTCCATGTATAGGTTCACAACAATTGGTGACACTGAGGCACCCATGGCACAACCATGATTCTATCTGTAGAAGCCCCCTCTGTACATGAAATATGTGGTGTTCAGACACAGGTCCACGAGCAGGCATATCTGGTCTGTGTTGAAACTGCTTCGGGAGGTAAGGGTGCTGTCTTCTCTTAGTCTTCAGGCTGTGCTTTCAACAATACCCAGACAAATCAAAAAGCCTTCAACACCAAGACCATAGCTAACAACCCATACTTTATTGGTTTCAGCACCTTAAGCCATTGTTCACTTTAAGACTATGGATACTGTTGTCTACCTTAAAACCTATACAGGCCATTGTTCAACTTATGAGACTATTTCAGACCAGGGTGACAAGAGGTCAAAAAGGACTATAAGATGGAGGACTCTTACTAACTTTATTCAGACTGATAAAGCTGTTTGGATGAGCAGCGAAATCAAGAAGTGATAAACTGTGCTATGAAGACTGGATGAGGAAGGGCAGAAACTGAAGGGCCTTATTGCTTGGTTACACCCCTCTAAAACTTGGAGATTCACAAAACCATCAGCACCATTAAGAAAAAATCTCAGGGGGGAAAAGGAGAGTAATGCAAGAATAAGTTGCTAGGCAACTTCTCAGGGCCTGCAAATAAGCCACAAAGAAAGCCTCTCCATTGCCGCCATGAACGTTACCTCAGGATGGCAATGAGTACTTGCAGAGACACATATCTAATGGTTTCAAGGACATGACTGAGTAAAATGAAACACTGTTTCTCTTAGGCAATGGGTCACAAATGTGCACCCCCCCAAACACAGTACTCCTATAGTTTCTCTCACCTTTGGCCATTGTGAATGAGCAGCTGGAAATAGGCAGCCCAATAACAACTGAGTACATTAATTTGAGAAAGAATGGGGATGAAAACCAATGGTAAAGTTAAAAATGCATCAACATATTTCACCTTTTCCTAGCATTATTGGCTTTGGCAATGACTAACAGCCATCGTTCAGTTAGTTAGTTTTGGTCTAAAGTGAATTTAGGGTTGATTTCATTCAACACTTATTTCTTGGTGTTCTAGTATCCCACAGTAAAGCTGTCCTCCAGTGCAATGCTTCAAATGAACTGATTCCTTCCGATGCCCTCAACTTTCTTCAATGTTCAGCTTTCACACTGGCATATAATAATTGGCAATATCATAATGCATATTATCTCGATCATGGTCCCTCACCACACATTCTTACAGTTGGGGATTTTATTTTTCCAGTTCCTTTATAGCTGCCTTTAAAGGCCTGGGTCTTCTGATTTCCTGGCTAAATTCCCCATTTGGAATGATGACTGAATCGAGGTACAGGAACTCTTTATAACAGTTTCTATTTTTTAATGTAAACATTAGATTTATTTAATTTTTCTGAAGTCATGGTTTTGTCTCTTAGAAAAGTGGAAATACTCTGAAACAGCTGAAAGATGCTACTCAGGAGTCAACAGTTTTTATGACTAACCAAAGCCTATGCCTAACTGAGCTCTTCTGCAGATCCCTGTGTGGCAATATCATGCTATTATATAGATATAACCTTTAAAGGCATTTTCTGCTGGCACAAATTCCACTGTGTTTATTAGGAGGGTGCTTTCATGCCTGAAATATTCCAAGTAGCATGATTCTTATACCATTTTGCCCAACTGTAGCCAAATGGACTACTCCCAAGTGAGCTATTTGAATACTGTAATCAAATTACCCCTTCACCATGACTATTGGGCTGAAAGTGGTATGGAGTAGACAGTGATACTGTTTTATTAGACAATCTGTAAACCCAGATGAAAAAGGAATAAGTAGCAGTCAAAATATCTCCTTTAATAAACACAGGGGAAGTTATTTACCATAATTGTATCGACAAATCTACATAGGGATAAAGAAATTTCTTGTACCTCTACACATACATTTTAAGAATTTATGGCAAAGAAATAATCTACTCAGTGCAAATTGGACTGATTCAAAACATTAACATTCAAAAACATCTTTTAGTAATTCAAGCAAAATGTTTAGCATTATCATCCTAAGTTGCTAATGTTAAAAGGGGGGAAAGGGAGAAGAGAAAGAGAAAGAGAGAGAGAGAGAGAGAGAAAAGGGAAACAGAGTTAATGGAACCCACAGGCTACTGATGTGGCAGTTTATCAAATGTAGCTGTAATGAAAGATAAATATTACAGGCAATTCGCACTTCATGAAAGGATAAAAGTGTCAGTGTGTAGGTACCAGTTTTACTGCAGGCCATAATCAGCAAGTAAACGAAAGTGCAAATGTCTAAAAAGTTTATAGCTTTCTATGAAGGCCTCGTCTTGTCAAGCATTGATTTAGGTTAGTGGAGGGCTCTGCCCGTGTTAAACAAAGTGAGTGTTTGTGAACTTAGAGGACAAGTTCCTCAGCTGCCAACAGAAGTGGCCTCAAGTGAAATGTTAATATGTTCCCAGTACGGAAATTGAAAGGAAAAGCAAGGCACAGATCCTTACACAACTATTTTCTTCTTGAACAGAGGGCAATCCAATGTGAACGTTTCATATTCTCCACCTTCTCCACAGATATGGCTTCCATACTTCTTAGAGAGCTGGAAAATAAAAAAGAAATACTATCAAGAAAAATGCCGCTCTGATATAGGGGAAAACATGTAAGGAGGTATAGCACTCAGATTTATGTTGCATCAGCAGCAGAGGCTTAAATCTGGGGCACTCAAATGCTAATATGAACTTAGTAAAAGGTAAACGCTCCCCCACACATGTGCGTGCTAGTCATGTCCGACTCTAGAATCAGTGCTCATCTCTGTCTTCAAGCCGAAGAGCCAGTGTTGTGCAAGACCATGGCCATATGATCGGCATGGCTGCAAGGAAACACTATTTTACCTTCCTGCTTTTTTAAAAATGGCAGTACCTATTTATCTACTTGCATTTACATGCTTTCGAACTGCTAGTTTGGCAGGAGCTGGGGTTCTCAGCGGGAGCTCACTCCACTGTGTGGCACCCGGGATTTGAACTGACGAGCTGCCGACTTTGCAGCCGAAAGTTTTTGGAGCCTTAGCCCACTGAGCCACCATGCCCATTCTTAATTAGCTGCAAATCCCACTGTGTGGAATGGTAGTGATCTCGAGGTAAGATGTTAGGTCCTTCATCCTCTTTCTTCTTCTGTGGCAGAAAGGACGGAGTTGCTAGGGAGCAGAGATCAAAATATTGGATTAGGGCAATGGTTCCCATCCTTGGGTACCCAGATGTTCTTGTGACTAAAATTCCCAGAAGTCTTTGCCACTAGCTGTTGATTTCTGGAAACTGTAGTCCAAAAATATCTGTTTGGGAAGCACTGGTTTAGGGGAAGATACAACAACTGTAAACTAGTTCAGTTTAATTGCATATTTAACAATACATGCCTTTGAAAAGCTTCTTAGAACCCATGGCTTCTTACAGTATTTCTAGAAACCTAGTGATTTCTTTGCCAATTTAGGATCAAGCAAGCAATTATTGGTTGGTACATGTGCCTATGTATCATGCAGGTCAGCAACACCATTAAAACAGTCATTGAATTCATTACAAACAAAAGAAAACAGGGATATATTTTCATATACAGTGATACCTTGTATAAAGGAATTAATTCGTTCCAAATGAAATTATGTTAAGCAAATTTTCCTTTATACAAATTCCCATAGGAATGCATTGAAAATGGAGTAATCCCATTTTTATGTTGTACAGATTCTCCCCATAGGCCAGTGATGGCGAACCTTTTAGAGACAGAGTGCCCAAACTGCAATTCAAAACCCACTAATTTTTTTGCAAAGTGCCAATACAGTAATTTAACCTGTATGCAGGTGGCTATGAAGGGGCAATGTCGGGTGCCCACAGAAAGGGCTCCGAGTGCCACCTATGGCACCCGTGCCATAGGTTCGCCATCACTGCCATAGGCAATTATGTTAAGCAAATTTCCCCTATCTTCAGAATTTTTATGTTGCACAGATTTTATGTAATACAAGCTGTTTGTTATACAAAGGTCCACTGTATTGGCTTTCATATACTGTACAGTACTTTTATCCCCATGGAGGTAAAAGTACCCTGATCAGTAGTCCTTCTTTTGCTTATTTTTCCTTTTGATGAAATGGCACAAAGCTGCATTCAGTAAGAGCAATTGAACTTCACCTGCCATTTGTACTTTTTCAGTCTTTCCAGGAGGTCTGTATTATTTAGAATCATGCTTTGTTGTGGGGGTGGGTGGAGCCTCACACTAGAGCAGTTACTATGCAGATGATTCTAGTTCAGAAGATTCTAATGAACTCTTTAGATAGATTTGAACATAGGTGACAACCTTCACAGACAAGGCATTGTAAGGAAGGAATTTAAAAAGGCTCCTTTCCCCCAGAAGTGTAGAGGAGTGATTTCCAGAAAGTTGGTTTTTGTAGTGAAATGATGTCAACATAAGTAACCCCAGTCCCCTTCAGTGGAGCCATTTCTATTTGTGCTAATTGGTTGTAGTTCTACTGTCCATGTGGTCAAGCTGTCAGTTTCATAAGATGGGTTATGTGAGTTAGCCAAGCACTGTGCATCTTTCTTCACATGCTTCACATACTTATCTGCAACTCATGGTACAAATATACTTTTCCTTTAAATAAGAGCTTGGGATCAAAACATCTGGGGGGGGGCAAATGTTCTTGGCTCCCAATAGTGCACTGCCGCTGGTGCCACATACTGACTTCAGTATGGTCTTAGCCCTATAAACCCAAACAAAACACGGATAAATGCATTAAGTTTCCCTGAATTTTAAGTGACATTTCAATTAACTACAGAAATTTAGCATATGATTTTTCCTTCCCCCAGTTCTGTTGGACCAAACAAGACGTCCAACACACCAGTCATGAGTGGAGTAGGGGAAACCTATAAAGGATAATCACATGATAAGGCCTCTCTGCAAAAAAGGATGGCAGCAATGACGAGTAGGTTTTGTACCCATGTGACTTTTAGGAGAAATCAGTAAAATCCACTTATAATACAGATGTAAGCATGCTTCTCCGGGAGGCAGTGGAGGATAGGAAGGCGAGCTCTGGTCCATGGGGTCACGAAGAGTCGGACACGACTGAACAACTGAACAACAACAAAGCACGCTTGGTTCCTAACATGCACTATGACTGTATCTTTTATTTAGTTAACTTTCATTTGATATTTAAACCAAATATCCTTCATATAGAAAAGTGGATGAAGCTTGGTTTAGACTGTCAATGGGAGGTCAACAAGGAGGACTAACACTTCTACATTTAAAGAATTTCAGAAACTTGACCCTTCTAATAGCTTAGTTTAGTTTAGTTTTATTTATGATTTATATACCGCTCACTTGCGAAAGTAACTCAAGGTGGTGTATAGCAAAAATAGCAACAGCAAAGCAATAAAAAACTATAACGATAAAAGTATATATAAAAATACAATAATATAAAAATGCAGAAGTATAATTATTATTTGGAAGGTGGTCACAACATATCAGCAGTATATATGCCTTCCTTCTTAACACTACTGCTCCCATGATCCTGTTGCTGAAGAGATTCAGCTTCTTTTGAATGTCCCCTTAGTTTCAGGTGTGTAGTCATTATCTCAAGGATAAGATCAGGAGTTTCTGCGTAAATTCATCATCTGGTGTAAGATTCGGTGTAAACTCCACCCTGCACGTGTTCAAAGTGAGCCCCAAATAGAAAAGTGTATGGATATTCCATTAAGTCTGTGAGATTCTAGAAAGGCAGGATAAAGGAGGCATTTCACAAAAGCCCCCATAAACTTGGCATGGAACCTCTGCAAAATGAAGGCAGCATGTAGCACAAGCCGCCGTGCCATTTAAATGCAGAAAAGGTTCACATTTAATCCTTTTATTGGACTCCTGATCACATTTTTAATCTACCTGCCTGACTAAACTGGAATATTTAAGAAGACTTCTGCTTTCATTCCCCTTCAACCTTTTACCTTGGGGAAATATATATAGCTCAAATGAAGATGTTATCTGTCATATAATTAAATCATGTCTGTTTACCCATTTTGGATGCTAAATTGAAATCTTTTTCCCCCTCAAATAAAGATCAAATTATCTTTCCCAGGCCTACGTTATCAGACATTTTCCTTTTAATGAGAGAATATCTCTTTGTCTAAAAATAACCAAACATTCACTTAATCAAGCTTTCATTTCCAAAGCTCACACTGCTGACATAAAAGATAGCTCCACCTGTCAGAAGCTGCTGTAAGGTTCTTGTAGGACAAATCCATCAAGAATAATTAATGCTGATGCAATAAGAATGGACAACTTACAAAACAGTTAGTCAAAACAGCTTATTCTTCTTTCTGCCAAGAACGACTGCTGAAAAGCTGCTTGAAAGAGAGATCCCCACCAGGTATAAGGAGTTACAGCCGTCCTTTTAAAGGGCCTCTATTTAGAACAGGCAGGATACGGTAGCTCCGTGCGCCAAGTGTCTAGCTGCAAAGTCCTGTTCCCCTTTGTGCCTCACAAAAGAGCCAACCTATGTTGCCTATGTTGCCTTGGGCAAGCTGCACAGGTCCAGGATGCACCCAGAAAAAGAGAATGGTAAATCATTTCTAACCAGAAAACGTTCAAAAGTAATCATAAGTCAGAATGTACTCAATTATTATATTTAGAACAGAATAGATCCCTGCTCTACTTCTTTGGTATCCTGAGTAGGCACATCAGCTTTGAAATAGTAACTGTATATGTTTTCTCAAGTTGTTTATTGTAATACGGTCTCTTTGGTGCCACAAATCCTTCCTGGACACCAACATCAAACAGCCTGGACTTCCCATTGGGTTATTTTCTATCCATGGTTGGAATATCCAGGTTTCCGGTATGAACAAGTGCTTCTTTCAGATTTGCTTTCCAAGTTTGGGTATTTACCAACCGTCATCAGCAGATGGGCCTGTTTTCAGTTGTGGCTTAATGGAGTTTTAAAGTACGAAGCATAATGACTATGCTGCAGATTTCTAGTAGATGGTCCTGTTCAACCATCAGGAGATAGAAACGTTTCGCTGTTCATCCAAACAGCTTCATCAGTCTGAATACAGCTAGTGCGAGTCCTCCATCTTATAGTCAGTCAGCTAACCAATTAGACATGGTTTAACAGTTCACAGATTGCAAACCAGTTCAACAAATGTCTGGTCTTTGAGATGCCACAGATATGCTCTGTCACAACTGATTAATCCATTTAACCCCACCACCACCACCACCACCACCACCACCTACAAAACATAACTATGGATCTTTGTAATCTGTTGCATATATCCGATTCTTTTGCTCTGGGAAGCAACTCAGTAAAAACTCAACTGCCAGATAAACTCACCTGGATGACTGAGAATCTTCACAGACATCAGGAGATGTATTATTCCACATACCCTTTTCAAAAGGGATGTACAGCAAGGACAGCTAGAGTGTACTCTTTTCAGGATTGCTGGACTGCACCTTCCAGCATTCCTTCTCATTAGCTACAGGGCTGATGGGATTTACAGCACAATCACACCTAGAAGGCAGCACTCTGTCCAACTCTGATGTAAAAATATCCACCTTAAAATAACAAGAAGTCTTGTAAATGCCTAACCAGTTTGTCTGTGACGATTCTCAGTCATCCAGGTGAGTTTATCTGGAAGTTGAGTCATGGCTACTGGACTTCTTTTTTGAGAGATAGAGACATTTCGCTGCTCATCCAAACAGCTTCATCGGTCTGAATACAGCTAGTGCGAGTCCTCCATCTTATAGTCAGTCAGCGAACCACTTGGACGTGGTTTAACACTTCACAGATTGCAAACCAGTTCATCAAATGCCTGGTCTTTGAGATGCCACAGAGATGCTTTGCCACAACTGATTAATCCATTTAACCCCACCATCACCAGCACCACCACCTTCAAAACATGACTATGGATCTTTGTAATCTGCTGCATATATCCAATTTTTGTGCTCTGAGAAGCAACTCAGTAAAAGCAAACTGGGAGTATTTTAACTTCACATAGCAACACAATACAACAAATTGCTATGACACAATATGTTAAGGTGTAAACTGTTCAATATTTGCTATGCAAAGCAACACAATATTTGTAGTGTGTCCCTTGAAGCAAACCTATCCCTGTTGTTATGTGCTGCCAATCTGCCTCTGACTTATGGGACCCTATGAATGAGAGATCTCCAAACTGACCCATCATCAACAGCTCTGTTCAGCACTTATAAACCCATGCCTCTGGCTTCCTTTAGGGAGTCAATCCATTTCATATTGGGCTTTACTCTTTTCCTGCTGCCTTCCACCTTCCCCTGCATTATTGTATTGTTCAGAAGAACCCACTTGTTAAGTCTTTCTGACAGTCTAAGGCAGCCAGTCGTAACAGGGATCACAAACTGGGAAAAAATTCTTCACACACCTTGTAAGATTGGTTATACAATTTACATAATCCTGATTCAGCCTATATTTCTTTTATATTGTGTTCATGGCTATCGGCAAACAAATGTTGAGAATGGATGTCCATCCATCCATCCATCCATCCATCCATCCATCCATCCATTCATATTTATATACCACCCAACTTTCTGAAGGAACTCTGGGAGGTTCACAGCAAGAAAATCCATACAATTCAGCTATAAAAACAAATGTAAAACAAACTCGAATAATCAAAACATTAAAATCAATTAAAAAAACATGGGGTGTATGGTAGTGGCAAATAATGACTGCCTTATTTGTGTGGGGGACTCAGTGTTGTAGAAGCAGTTTAATTAGGCAAAGGCAGTAGTCTATTCTCCCCCTTCCTCCTATTTTGCACCCCAGTTGCTTCTTAGTTAGTCTGATTGAGATTTCAAATTGAATTTTTTTGTTCTGTCCTCACTTCCCCCCCTTAGGTCTAGTCACACACAAGGACATACACTTGATGATGTCAGCTATAGTCCACAGGAGCTTGTGCCAAATAAAGCCCTATTTTTAAGAAACCACAAGATTCATTGTAATTTCTGACAAAAAAAATCTTAATTTGTGAGGGTCCAGAGAATGCTCTGTTTATGGCACTGAGATGCTTTATAATGTTTTTCAACTGTTTTAAATCTTGACTAACATAGTTTTTAAAACTAATGTAATATTTTAGTGTGCAACCAGAAAACATTATCACCATTTGCACTTCCCAATGCAAGTCAACTGAAGATGAAAAGAGGCAGATTTTCAAATTTAAAAATAGATTTGGGTCTGGATTGGGCTGGATAGGACTTCCATTCAATATGAACTAGAGATCAGCTTTTCATTTGGGAAGTGGTCAGCTTCCGAAATGAAAAGCGGAAGCCCAGCTGACGATTGGAACCGGAGGCATGAAATCAACCACTCCCTTACCTTGTGCTGGGCTAACATGGGGCACAACTCCAACAAGGAAGAAGCCTCTGCTGTCATCTTTCCTTCTCCCTGGAGCTGACCAATCAGGAGCTGTGAAGGGAAATGCATCATCCTGCCTCCCTGTATGATTGGCCAGCACCAAGAAGAAAACATGATGCAGCAGAGGCTTCTTCCTCATTGAAGTTGCACCCTGCACAAGCCCAGGACAAGGTGAGGGATTGGTTGATTTCATTCCTCTGGTTCCAAACCTGAGCTGGGCTCCGCCGTTTCATTTCAGAAGCTGACCACTTCCGAAACAAAAAGCCCATTTCTAATAGGAACCAATCTGTAGGCCATTCCTGAGTAATAAAATAATGCCCTGAAACAAATCTGGAGAGGGGAGGTACATACTCGCACAGCCCAAGAAAATAAACAATTTCTTTTCATTGGTGTCTAATTTCTCTCTCTCTTTTTGCTGATAATACAGTGGTACCTCGGTTTAAGAATGCCTCGATTAAAGAAAAATTTTCAATGGAATGCTCTGGTTTAAGTTTTTTCATAAGGCATTTAAAGTTGATGTGTGATGTTTCCATGATGAAAGAATGGGGATGCCTCAGTTTAAGAAAATTTTAAATGGAATGCCCCAGTTTGTCTTTTTTCTGACCTCCAGAATGAATTAATTGGTTTTCAGTGCATTCCTGTGGGAAATAGCATTTCAGTTTAAGAACTTTTTGCAAAACAAAATGGCCCGGAGAACGAATTAACTACTTAAACTGAGGTACCACTGTAATTCTTTATATTGCCCATCTAAATCATCCACTATAAGGAAATTCTTAGGGTTCACTTAAAACTTCTAGAATGCTGCAAGAATCAAATACAATAAAATGTGATGCTTGGCACAGAATATTTCCAATCAAATCTCTAATAATTTGACATAACAGGTTTAGTTAACTTACCTTATGCATAGTATACTGGATTATAGGCTCTAGCTACAAAGGAAAGATATGGTATATTTCAATGTAGATGTGTTGCTTGTTTTCCTTTTTTAAATAACAAACTAAATTGTACATTGCAGTAAGTGAGGTCACATAAGTTACAGGGGGTTGGATATAGTGCAACATTTTGATAACAGAAATAAAAGATGCCACTCTCTTTGTGACAAACCTAGAGGAAACGGGAAGAGTGCACAACTGAATATGGAGTGCTATTCATTCCTCTCACAATAAATTGTAGTTCAGTATGAAGTTCAAGTATAGCCAAGCTAAGAAACAGCAACAGGATGGAAGGCAGAAAGCAGCTTAAATGTGTTGCAACAAATTGCTTACAGCAGAAGAAATGCTTATAAGGCTTTGTAGATACCTCAGCATTCATTTAGTCCACTTCTGCTAAGAACGCTTTGAGGGAGAAATCTACAGCAGTCATCACCCACTGAAGTTTCCAAACAGTTTCCAAAGGGAACCCCAGATACAGAGCTTTAAGGTTGTCTAGCCTTGGGCTTGTGAATGCACAAAGGAAGGTTTCTTCTTGCATATAGATAGATAGATAGATAGATAGATAGATAGATAGATAGATAGATAGATAGATAGATAGATAGATAGATTTAAAAAGCTCAATTTTGTGAGTTATTACCAACCCAGATTTTCTAGAGCTAAACCGGCAAAAAGTGCTAAAAATGAACATACATTTTTATATTTATCTGGCTAGATTTGTTTTAATAGTGGAGGGGGGAAACTTTAGGGGAAACCATAGGATGCTTAAGAACAGGGAACTGGAAAAAAATGACAAATAAGGGAACAAATCCAAAATTGCCCAATGCCTTCTGATCTCTCTGTCACATTCACACACACATAGACACATGCACACACCGCCCCCTGACAGAATTCAAAGGAAGTATTTTTAGAACTACAGCCTCAACTTTCTCTGCAGCTGGTGTTTATGCTTCAGTTTCACCAAGTTATAAAGCAAGCTAAATATCTAGTAAAATATTTATGTATGCTGACATTTACAGCAAATCACAAAACCCTAACCAACAAGAAAGTGTATTTACTGAGCAACTTTTCTTCACTCTCCCCTACTGAAGTACCTTCAGCACTGCTAAGGAAACCACGTTTAGAAAAAGATGTTGGTTATTGTTGCCATTGTTCAACTATGATAAAATCTATAATAAACAATACAAGCTGGGAAAAGGGGGAAGTAATTTCTTCTGTTTTACAAGTTGCTGCAAAAGTACACAACTTTAAAAGTTCACATGGATCTCAGTTTACTTCTTACATTTCTCTCACTATTTGATTTGGTGGTGGTGGGGGGACCCAAATAGCATTTTTTTTGAGGTGAAGGAGATATAACACAACCATCTGTAGTGCAGATGATAAAATTGCGCTGCCAATGCATTTCATAATGACTGAAGAGTCTGAGCTTATAACTTAATTAAAATGGCTGAAATCCTGTTGCCTAGTGAAATAAGTTGCAGGAGTGTGGGTCCATTAAATCAGTGAGGATTTGGTAAGTCAACTGCTCTGTAAGCTCCACTGATATAAAATGGCCTTCTCTAGTTGGAACTCATTACGAGCAAGTTACTTATTATGGGTGAGTTATCAAAAAGCAGCCTGGAGTCCTTTTAAGGAGAAAAGTGGGGTAAAATATTTTAAATAGTGTAAATACATTGCAGCTCTAGTCGGCTCATTTGAATCAATGAAGTTTAAAGAAGAGCTGACGTGCCAAATCCCCACTGATTCAATGATCCCACACCACTGCAACTTATTTGCTGGCAACAGGATTTCAGTAAATAAAACACAGAGCTTGTGAGGAATATGCACTCCATTTGTCCCACTGATGAGTTTAAAATCTTGCTATTCAAGCAAGCTTTCCCCAGTTTTTATTCTTTTTTAAATGCTTTTTTATCTGCATTTATCTTTTTGAATTAATACCGCCTCTGCCTTGATTTCTGTAACGCGTAATGTGATTGTTTGTCTATTTTAGTTTAACAAATACTCCGTTAATTTAACAAGTAATTGTTTTAGTAATATCATATTCATTTTATTTTTGGGTTTATAATTGTTTATTTATTTTTCTTGAATTATTTATTCTCTCTGTACACTACCCAGAGTAGCTACTGGGAGAGTAAGAACAGACAAAAGAAAATATTTTTCACCCAGTGCGTTGTTAGTCTGTGGAACTCCCTGCCACCGGATGTGGGGATGGCATCTGGCCTGGATGCCTTCAAAAGGGGATTGGACTGATTCCTGGAGGAAAAGTCCATCACAGGTTACAAACCATGATGGAGATGTGTAATCTCCAGGCTTAAAACCGGGGTACTTCAAGGGCCAGATGCAAGGGAGTGGTATCAGGAGACAGATATCTAGTCTCATGCACTCCCAAACGCATCTGGTGGGGCCACTGTGAGATACAGGAAGCTGGACTAGATGGGCCGTTGGCCTGATCCAGCATGGCTCTTCTTATGTTCTTATGTACTTGCTAGCTGGGCTGTATAAAAACTCAATAAATAAATAAATAAATAAATAAGCCAACAAGGAAGCAAGCCTACACTTGTACAAAAATTCCAAAGTAAATCTTCAGAACTGGTGCATCTCTCTTTTAGCAACTGCTTAGACCTACTTTTGGAAATCAACACTAAAACTTACAAAACAACTTTGGCCAAATATGCAGGAGTTCTTTGAGCAACTACTGCACCAATGCCCAATGAATTCCTGTACTTGGGAGTGTTTATGATATGCATAATTGGCCCAATGTTAAAGTCAGTGGGAAAGTGAATTTGGAAGCTCCACAGATACATCAAACCATACACGAATGTTTCTCTCTTGACATAGTGAGAAATAATTATACATATAATGTGTGTGTCATACTCCTTGCATTCAGAGCGATATCAGAAATTTAAAAAACAAAAAAACATGAGAGGCTCTGATACAAGAATCTGTACATCTACTCCTTCACTTATGGAACCCTTCAATAAACTTCCCCACAACCATTCAAGAAGAGATACTTCCACCACAGGTTTCCTGCTTGGAAAATATGAGGGACAACTGAATTAAACTGTAGAACCTGCATACAATGGGTAAATACCTGGCCTGTGTTTAAGAAAAACCATGTATTATGACTTCCTGCAAAAGATGAAAAGCCGCAGTGGTTTACCTTGCTTTCCTGCCTGTCCATCACCTCAAAACAGGCTACACTACTGCATAAATTTCACATGCAAGACCACCACAATATTTTATTAAAGTGAATTAAAGGGCCAGATTCAACCGAAGTTCTGCTTACTGAACCCAATTGGCCTCCATGGCCAAGAAGCCTGATAAGAAGTCTTTAAAATTTCCACTTCTCTCAAACTATCCTATGTGATTTTGTGTGACTCATTGACACTATGTTATCAATAGTTAACTTTAATTTTGCCTTATAATGCTGTAAGATTAATAATAATAATAATAATAATAATAATAATAATAATAATAATAATAATAATAATAATAATAAATAAATAAATAAATAAATAAATAAATAAATAAATAAATAAATAAATAAATAAATAAAAACTTTATTTTTATGCCGACTTTCTCCCCAAAGGGACCCAAGGTGGCTTACAACAAATTCAAAAAAGTACAATAAAATCAATATAATGTAAAAAAGATACCCCTCAATTCCCCGTTTCTCTAACTGATTGTGTCTTAATTGTAATGGATGGTATAGTCTCTCCTTACTGTAAGCCACGTTGAGTCCTTTTCCAAGGAGAAAGGTGGGGTAAAAATACTCAAAAATGTTCTTCTGGTGTCTTATAACTTACCTGTCTACTATTATCAGCTTGGGAAATTATGGCTTGCTAGAACTTACATTGTCTTTATTTATTTCCTTATCTATGATACAGTACTGTGGACCCTTGTATAACAAGCGGTTTGTTTAATAGAAAATCCACTTAAAGGAAAAATATTTCCTGAGATAGGAGGAAATCGCTTAGCAGAATCACCTATGGGGCGATTTTGTACAACAGAAAACGGTTGCAATTAGGGATTAATCCGTTTTAGATGCATTCCTATGGGACATTTGTACAAAGGAAAATTTCCTTAACAGAATTTCATTCAGAACAAGTTACTTCCTTTATACAAGGCACCGCTGTATTAAATTGCTTCTCATAGCATTTCCAGAATTTGGGTTTTTATTTAAACATTGTGCTCTGATGTGAAAGCATTATGGCTAAGCTTATTTTGCTTCCAATTCCTGCTTTAGGTATTTGCATTAAAGTTATTGGAAAACAGTACTCGAACCCTTTTGGGGGAAGCTAACTGGGGTGAGCAAACACTAGAAACTTTAGAAGTCAGTACTTCTGTTATGTCTATTTCACTTTAAAAAATGGAGTTGTCCTCTTTAACTTAGCAGGCAATCATGGTTAGTCAGGATGGGCAATTCGTTTCGGAACCCAGGTGGTGTTTGGAACCCTTCAAAACAGCAGGGGCCTGACAGGACAAGCGCTGACTTCACCGCTTGCCCTCCCAGCTCCCTGCTGTGTCAGGGAAGACGAGATCCCAGCTTCCCCGACACAGCAGGGGGAATCCCAGCTCTGACAGCAATGAATCTGATTATAAAAGATCCGAACACACCTTGCAAAAAGCAGGGGTGTTTTAAAAGCACATTCTTGCTGCTCTGACACCGGGGGGGGGGATAATAAGCGAGGCAGGAAACCACCCACTCACCCACTATAGCTCGCCCCCCAATACTTAAGGGCAGCCAGTTTGGTGAGGAGCAAAGTCAGATGTCTGGTTGTGAAGCCTTAAAGCACAAAAAAGGCTTCGTAACCACCCCTCCCTGACTTTGCTTCCCGCCAAACTGGCTGTCCTTAAGGTTTGGAGCACAGCCCATTGCGTGAAGTGAGATCCGTTGGCTGGAGTAAAGCCCCCCTCCTGCCACTGCCACCCAGCTGGTTTTGACAGCTCGGGCCTTGGGGAGGGGCGCGGCTTTATTCCAGCCGACAGATCTCACTTCAGGCAACGGGCTGCAGTGAGATCTGTGGCTGGAGTAAAGCTGTGCCCCCCCTCCCCACAGCCCGAGCTGATTAAACCAGCTGGATGGTGGTGGCAATCTCGCTGCAGCCTGCCACTTTTTCCCCCTTACTGTCCCAAATACTGAACCTCAAGCAGCTCCAAAATTGGAGAGATTCCAGGGAAAAGGCCAAGGAAGCTCCCCCAATTTGGTTTCTGGACTGGAAAAAAAAAGCAGTTCAGTTCATTTTGGGCCAACATGGTTTCTTTCGTTTCATTTTGTAAAAACAATTTGTTACGTAATGAAACGAAGAAACAGCCTGTCATTTTTCATTTTTGTGTCCATCTCTATTACCTACATCTCATGTTGGGTATCTCATGTCTTTGGACTGAATTTGGCCCTATAGGAAATCCAAACCTGGTTCTTCTGAGTCTCCCAACTATGCATAATCCCTTCCTCGGGATTACTTTGTTGGGCATTTTCTCAGATTCTGTGAAGACTTTCCCTTATTTATAAATCTGCATCCTGCTTCTAAGATTCAGTTATGAGAAGTACAAGATAAAATATGCTAGCTCTCTCTTATGTAAGGCTTCACCAAGCACAGGAATACAACCTGGGAAGGTTTATCTAAAACAGAATGAAATCTTTGGGCTGAAAGAGGCTCCTCAACGTTGTCCTACATGGAGATAAATCTGCTTTGTAGCAATCAATGTGTAAATTTTAAAAAATGCTGTTAATGAACAACAGCTGCTGTAATTCATCATCTTATGGCACGGCACACTTCATACATTAGCATGCAATCTAATGTATTTTTGACCAAAAATGCAGATCATTTCCACACAGAAAAAAAAATACAACAGGGTCAATCCAGATCAATCCAATAAAACAAGACAGACATGGCTAAACTAAGTTCTATTGATTTAAATGGATTTACCCCAAGACTGATGAAAACTGCATAATACCTCGCTTCTTTCTTTATCTCCAAATAGACTAAGGTAGCATTTGTCAGAATGGAACATTTTAAACATGTGGACAAAAGTGCTAAATTACCTTTTTTTCAGACAGTAAATTCTAGCCTAATGTTTTGATTCTAAAAGCAAGGATTTTAAAAACTAAGAAACCACTTTTAGTTTCTTTCATTTTTCTTTGAAGCACAAAATGTTTCATGTATACTTTCAATAACACTTACTTCCAAAAGATAAGGCTCCATTTCATCCAGTGTTTTTCCTAGATGTTTATCTGGATCTAAACCTGCCAAGAGATGTTAAAATATATTTGAGAGAACAAAGTACTGTTTGGGCGTCAGAGATGACTCTTTTTTTTTAAAAAGAAACCGTCTCCTTTGGAAAATAGTTCCTGTATATCAAAAAATAATGTTGAGGCAAACATAGACGTCCTTAGCCAGAACTCACTCTCTTATTCTCTTTGAACAACTGATTTCCATCCTTGGGAAAAAATAAGTTCATTTCCTTTGCCCTGTACACCAACTGAAAAACACATTGTTTCATTGCCTGCTTTCCACGCAGAAAAAAAATTCATCAAGCAGAAAAGGAAAATGGGCTGTGCCATTTTGATAATGAAAAGTGTCTATCAGATTTGACAATGCTTTAAACCTAATTAAAAATGAAAACTCACAGGATCCTTTCTTTTTACTTTATGCCAAGTGGTAGGTCTAATTTCAGAACGGCAAGTCTCTTTCACAGCTGGATTGAGGGAACCTGTAACCATTCTTATACAGTGGTATCTCTGATAACGAATTTAATTTGTTCTCAGGGGCAATTTGTTGTCCGAAATGTGGTTTCCCTTTGAAATGAATAGGTTTGAAAGAAGGCAAAAAAGCTGGGGGAACACCCTCCAGAACATCCCCCCTGCAGTGCAATGCAAACATGGACAAGAGAAACCAGCAAGACTACCCCAGCTTGTTCCCACCCAAAGTGCAATGGGGAAAATGCAAACAAACAAACATAAGCAGGAAGAAAAATTCAGCCCATTTTTGCCTGCAGAGCAATGAAAAAAGACTGCAAACACGGAGAAATGAAACCAGAAAGACTACCCCAGCCTCTTCCAGCCAAAAATGCAAAAAAAAAGCAGTGCAAAGATTAATAAAAGTTTGAAAGGTCCAAATCCCTCAGCAAAACATGTCCAGAATGGCTCCAAAACACCATTAAAAATGCTCTAACTCATCCCACCCCTCCACAAACTATGCATCCTGCAATGCAGGCGGGTACACATTTTTTGCAAGGCATTATGAAACATTTGTTATCCGAGGCAGCCCATAGGGAACATTCACTATCCGAGGCAGCCCCATACCTGGAAATTTCCATTTGTTATCCGAAAAATTTGTTATCCAAGGCATTCTTTATCCGAGGTATTACTATATTGGTAAACTACAATTACCCTGATCTTTGAACCATGTTGCCTAAGTATTATGTAAACTGGAGGCCAACAAGAGAAGGGTTTTAACAGGTTAACACACACCCTAACTTATAGGACTTTATTCCAAGTCTGGTTTTCATGAAAAGTCAAACATCTGCCTGATCTTCTACCACTATCAGCTAGAAAACAAACACAAAAACTGCCTTGCTGGATCCAATCAATGGCCCATGCATCTGGCCCACCATTTTCTAATCTGCTCCTACTGTGTATTTCTCCTACTTCCAGTTCAAATATATGTAGCTTCAATTTTTGCAGAGGGGAGACACCTCCACACTATCTACTTCCCAATAAGATTTTAAGGAGAACTTGTGACCCCAGAATAATTCACTAACTTTGCAATCTGCAGTCCTTTGTAATCCTTAAGATGAAAAACTTGAAAGATGAATGAAATTTCCAGGAATAGGGAAAACTCGTAAAATGGATTTTGCCGATGAGATGCCTCGCAAGACGAATGCAATGCATTCCTATGGAAAACCGCATTAAACCATGTTTTGTAGTACTTTTAAAAATAAAATTAATTGACCCACAGAACGAAATAATTTGTCTTAAGAGGTACCACTGTATAGAATATAGCTTACTTTTTAATCTTTTTGTTTCTTTTTAATTATACTGCAATTATGATCTTAATCTATGTAAATAAAACAAAGAAGGAACTGAACAGAAGTCCACAATAGGATAAAAATCAATCACACAATTAGCATTTTCCCCCTATGTGAGATCTCTGCAGGTGGGCAGAGAGGACAACCTGGATTGGTGAATAAATTCACAACAAGGCCCAGGCCTTAGAAAACTCCATGTTGAATTAGGAGATTAATTAGGAGGAAGAATCATAATTTGCAGTGCTGACATCTATTTTATTTGACTTGCATGTATCTACGGGAAGCAATTATGATTCAATTAAAATATTCCATTTTATTACTTTAGCGACTGACCTTGAAGTTAATGTCCATTTTATTTAATTGCATCAACTATGAATAAATGTTAACCCTAGCATGTTATGCCCCATTATTTTCAATGCATTTTTCAACTCCCTGACTGAATTATATCAGTCAATTTATTATCCACTGTCATGAAAGGAAGTAAAGCTTTATTTCTTGGGAGAGAATCCCAACACATGATAGGAGAAACATCACAAGAGGCTTGAAAATACTGTTTAGCAGTGCCAAGTAAGAAGAATTGGACTGACTTCATAACGTCTATGGCCTAGAGTTTTACGGTAAAATCAGTATGTGCTGGTATTAGTCACTTAATGAGTTTAAAAAGCAATTTCTAGTCTGTCTAATCTCTGACAAATCCATTAATAGGGACTGCATACCCCCTTGCTTGTAGCAGCATTGCATAAGAATGTGTGTGTGTTGTGTCGTTACAGTCGTGACCGACTCTTCGTGACTCCATGTCCATGGAGTTTTCTTGGCAGGAATACTGGAGTGGTTTGCCAGTTCCTCCTCCAGGCACCAACAGCAGCTGGTATTCCCTGGTGGTCTCCCATCCAAGTACTAACCAGGCCCGACCCTGCTTAGCTTCCAAAATCAGGCGGGATCAGATGTGCTTAGGGCATCTAGGCAGCTGTTTCCTTCTATTCCTCAGCAACTTGAGGACTTTGAGAAAACACTGGCCCTACTTCAAAACTACCACCAAAGCTGTGAATAGTGTCCATTTGGCCAGATGGGTGGACTATAAGTACAAAAAGTAAAATGAATGAATGAATGAATGAATGAATGAATAAATAAATAAATAAATAAATAAATAAACTGATTGATTTATTGACTGACTGACTATCTGACTGACTAAGTGACTGATTTATTAAGTATACTGCACCACTACATTATTTTAAAAAGAAATCAGATCACAGCAACCGTGTATGCAAGAAAAATATAAGAGCACGCCGCTATAACAAAATTTTAGAATGATTTCTCTTATGAAAATAAACCAGGTTACAGTACTTGTTTTAAATTTACATAAACTAGCAGAGAAATGAAACTTGTATTCCTTGTTGTGCCTCACTGACAGGGGCTAGACTCAATGATTCTTAGGGTCCTTAGGGTTTACAGTTCTAAAATTATTATTCTCTGATCATAAACAAGCATCCTACAGCATACGCCTCCACAGTGAGCTTTTATTTAATTGATATTATTTCAATAAATCAAACCCTTTAAAAAAAACACCTCAAAATAATTTGGAGTTTCAGTTCAGTTCACTGGATTAATACATCACCACAACAAGTGACAGAAGCCATATGCAGTTATTGCTAGGTCTAGGCAACAAACGTACAGGAGTGACAAGGCTCCTTCCTCTCTACCATCACTTTCTTCATCATCTTCTTCACGTGCCATGTCCTCATAGAACGTTGGCGATCATCAGCCTAAACTGGTTTCTATCTCAAGCTAGTCTAAACAGGGCAGCTGTGTTCACTGCAGACCACTGGCTTAAGTTCTTTTTTTCTTAAGCCAGAATGTTCTTCTACGCCCTGGGCCACACTTCCCATCTATTTTTCCTTGAAGAATAACTTGTAGCAGATGGTAATTCTTATTGTGCATTATGTGTCCTAAATATTGCAATTTTCTTCTCTTTACAGTATTGAGGATTTCTAACTTTTTATTCGTGTGCTGTAACGTGGCCACATTAGTGACTCTGGCTGTCCAAGGCATCTTCAGAATTTGTTTGTACGTACACATTTTGAATGCTTCCAGCTTCCTGCAAGTCCAAGTTTCAACACCCTAGAGAAGTAGGCTGAATACACAGGATCAAAGTATTTGAGTACAAAGTCTGATAGATAAGTCCTAGTTTGTCAAGACTTTCCTCATTTTCTGGAAGGAATTTCTAGCTTGTTAAATTCTACAATTAATTTCACATGAAGGATCCCAGTTATCTGACAAAGCATCCCAAGTATTTATAAGTGTTTACAAGTATTCATCTGGAGAGTCATATATCTGAACAGGAGAGGTCCCCTGCTCATGTGTTAGCTCTACATATAGCCCCAACACACATGCACATACACACAGGCAAACTAGTGTTCCTGTTCACATATAGAACCTGCCGAAAGGAAGGGAAACTCTCCTCTGTAGATATATCACTCCCCACATGCAGAAAGCAATAATGGATAGGGGATCTCTGCATGTTGCTAAAAATCAAATAAGGAATGTTTGAATATGGCTAGCTGGAGTTGACATCATATCTACAAACCTTTCAATGCATGTCCTTAATTAACGTACACAGAAATTACCAAACTGAAGCTGATATTTACAACCCTTTTGAAACAAGAAACAAATGCTTTAACTAATGCATCGTTACTTTAAAGATTGGCACTAAACTGCTGCCAAACAAAGAAATTGAAGCCAACTTAGCATTGGAACAGCTTTTAAAGCTATGAAACTTACAGAAGAATTTAGCTTCAGATCTAAATGCATCCGATTGTCAATTGTTTTCTAATGCTTGGAGATTGAATTGTCCACTGATTGGTTTGTCCACTGATTGGTCCACTGATGAATCATCATCATCATCATCATCATCATCATCATCATCATCATGGGATGGAAGGGGCCCTGTGGCTTTTTGAATTCAGCCCCAGTTTTTTGTAGAGAAGAGTTACTGCCATATGGCATTTCTCCAGCCTTTATCACTATGTTCAAGTGGGTCAATAACTTGATGGAATAATATATCTATGGAGTCCTACAATAGATAAGCATCTCAGAACAACCAGGTCCTATCAGGCAAACGAAAGCAGCAGTGCATATGAGAATGTCCCAGAAAAAGAACTGCCGAAAAGTGTTACACCAAATTTGTCTTATTTCATAACTCAAACAATGTTGGTAGCGCTGGGAAGCTCTGAAATAACTCATACATCTCCACAGACTATTTAAGAAAAATACACACATTTCTGGTGTGTCTGCCCATCTGATGCCTTGGTTTTAAATGATCTGACAGAATTCCTCATGTGTTACCTATTTGGAATAAGTAAACTTGGTGTAGACCAGGTGTCCTGTCTTTATTAAAAATGAGTGTAAAAATAAACTATCACCTTAATCAAAGTGAATGAAGTCCTGAAAGAATTTTGAAGAAGCTCAAACAGACATAGAATAAGAGTGTTCATCTGCAAAAGAACAAAGGGCAATATTCATTTGATAGTGGAGATGATTCTGGTCCCGTGTAGGTGGAGAACAACAACAACAACAACAAAAAACATAAAGACTGTCGAGGTCCTTGAAAATGTGTCTAGTGATGGGTTGTGAAAACACCATGGAGAATTCTGTGGGAGGATGATAAGCTGATATGACAGATAAAGAGACTATGACAGAAGGCATCAAAAAATCGTGATGTCTCGGACAGCAAAAAATATCCTTGGAAAAATAGAAAGAAAAGAAGAGCTTGGGAGCCAATCAAGCCTTTTGGGAGAAAAAAGGCCATTTAGTGAGGATGTACCTGGCATTTAAGGAGTCACGTAGTGACATTAAAGTTGAATGGGACAGCTGCCTCCCAACTATATGTTTTCAAATAAGAAGCAAGACTTAAAGTTACATTTGTCTCCTTCACAGAGAAGTCTATGAAGATGAAGAAGGCATATCAAATGACACAAATAAATAAGTGAATAAGAAACAAATTAATGCTTTATGGTCCACCTACATGGTAATCCATCACAAGTGTTAGCGAGCAGATAAATTTGAATTTAAAGATCCACGGGTCTTGGATGAGACTTGGATTTCATGAAGGTAGAGAGTAAAATATCCCAAAGTCTGGGTTGGTAAGCTTTAACACACCAAATAAATTAGAAGGGTGTGTGTGCACAGGGCCATCTTAACGGCATTATAAACTGGACCCTGCCTACACAGTCAGTCACAGGAATAAAAACGTAAATTATTGCTAAAATAAACTTATATTTATTGGTACCTAATCTGTGCATAGATTAGCATAGGACTCCTATTCTTGAGGGGCCTCCAGGCAACAGTCCTGTGTGCCCATGCATTAAGATGGCACTGTGGTTGTACAAGATGCTGTAACCTACGCTCTTATTTCCTTCTCTTTTAAAAATTCCCTCACAAAATCTGGGAGATAAGCAGGCAACCCTCTGTGTACTATATTATCTAAATAATGGCCTCCCCCCCCAAACAGGAAGCGACTTCAGATTATTTTGTCAAGATGCAGAGATGTTGTGGTTTGCTCTGTCCAGCCTTCATATAAATCTTACATTGTTATGTAGAAAGCTGCTCTGTGCCTCCAAATACATGAAATGAGAACCACAGAGGCAAATAGTCCAGAATCTTCTCCTTCCATGTGTGTTTTACAAAAAGGGCTATCTTTTTTAAAAAATCAACGGTGAAACGAGGCCACAATATCCTCCCCCAAAGTGGTGTTCAGCTCCCGTATCCATGTATTAGGCATATCCTTGTAGATAGTTTCATCTCAGCACACAGTTTTTATATTTTAGAAGAGGAGCTTTGTTATTCTGTGCTAGTAAATCACTCAAAAACAAAATAAAAATAAAAAAGACTGAAGTATTGTGGCACCTTATAGACCAGTGGTTCTCAACCTGTGGGTTCCCAGATGTTCCTGTACTGCAACTCCCAGAAATCCCTTTCAGCACAGTGAGTGGTGAAGGCTTCTGGGAGTTGCAGTTCAGGAACATCTGGGGACCCACAGGTTGAGAACCACTGTTATAAACTAACTGCTATAGTTTAAGTATTCGTAGACAAGTCCACTGAACAGTTTGAAATATGCAAGCTAAAACTGTGAAAGTGCCAGCTTGCACAAAGGTCTATGGGAGAAGACTTTCCCTTGCAAATATTTAATATCAGGGATAAAGCCAATACCCATTTTTTATACATTACAACATTCATGCAATTCACATATAGACCACATATTCAATGAAATATGTGTGTTTGTATGTGTGGGGGTGGGGTTAAAGCTCATACTTTGTTTCTTTTCCAAATCAATAAAAAACCCTGAAATATACATAGAGAAGAACTCACTTGTGCAACATGAAAGAAAGAAAGAAAGGAAGGAAGGAAGAAAGAAAGAAAGAAAAAAAAAAGAAAGAAAGAAAGAAAGAAAGAAAGAAAGAAAGAAAGAAAGAAAGAAAGAAAGAAAGAAAGAAAGAAAGAAAGTCAGCTACACTAAGATAAGTTGATTTAGACAAATATTGCTAACACTTCAAAATGCATATATACGTTTTTTTTAAAACCTATATATAAATAAAGTCCCTCATAAAACAGACGGATCAATCATTTCTGTTTCACTCAGCCAGCATTCTTTCATTCTACTAACACCATAACGCAATGAAACTTGAAAACTCTTTAACATAATTTAGATAGCTTCAGGACAGTTAAACTATTTTTAAAAAAGAAGTCAGCTGAAAGTTATTCAAGAAAAGAAAGAAAACTAGCCACATCATGGAAAATTACTCCTTTCACTTCTTCATTGTCCCTTGCAAGGCACACCAGAGCACACTTATTAATAGGGCCTGAATTAATATACAGTACGATGCAAATTATGGTACCCAGCTCGTATATTTATTGTAGGTTTCATTTTACTGCTTCTCTGTAAAAATAGGTCTTGCTACAGCAAATGTCAAAGCAGAAGGAGACAATATGGTTTATCATGGGAAATATATATAGTATCCAAGTTCTTCAAATATATGCATACGTAACAAAAGCAAGGACTTCATATAGGAAGGGAAGTGATGAAAAGCAAATTGCCAGCACGTCTTTCTCGCTTTATCCCATCTGTTTTCATTCTATATTAGAAAAAGAAAAAGAAACCCCAAGTGAACAGGAAAAATTTTAAAAGGAGGCCAAAGTGATCTAAGAAAAGAAGAGGAACTTTTTGGTCACATAATCTATTTATGGTTCACAACGAAAAAATACAGGTTGATCAAACAAGGCATTTACACTTATCTAGGTAGGTATAAACACTATTAAATAGTGATCAATTTCACCATTCAAGGCAGAGCACAGGACCTCCTCTTGTGGTCACTACTAATTCACAAAGAAGAACCAAGAAAGGGAAAATTCCACCACCTACCTTAATTGTCTATCCTTTTTCAACTAAACGCCAAGGCAATTGCAACAGCAAGAAAGAAATATATGCTCCAGATGGATTGTGTGGGTACTCCAATATTCACAGTGGAAACTTGCGATGGCAAGTGCAAGTCCCGTTCCCTAAGAGAACTTTATTCCCTCATCATCCATCTCACCATTGAAATGAGAAACAAACAAACAAAACCACTTGAACATTACCTTCTAGAAATCCAACAACACTATCTGCAATGGAAGAAGACCTCACATGGCAAAAGCATTAGAATGCTAGATTTCTCCATAGGAAGATCAGACCACAATGGAAATATTAAAGGGAAACAGCACCAGATTCCCTTCATGGAGAAACCACAGAATTTACCAATTAAGTATTTTCTTTCTGGATTCTGAATAGAGACAACTACCTCTGAGGAAAGAATTATAATCTGAACAAGCTGGCAGGATAAACACACAAGGACTTAAACCAAGCACAAAGTGTTTCAATATTCCACCTATTTTAATTAATTTTCCCCAATAACATTGTCATTAAACAACACAAAATAATTTTCAAAACAACGATGTGCCTAAAAGTGGCTTTTATGACTACCTATTTAATGACAAGGCCATAGCTTCTCCACACCACCCTTCTTCATAGTCTCCTTTTAACTGCTCCAACAGTGGCAATCGGTTACTCTCCACAAATCTGACACAGACCTTTTGTTCCTTTTGTAAGCAATCTGAAAATTCTGATGTTTACAGACTTGAAGAATGCTGAACTCAGCAAAACCAGTTCAGAACTCAGCAAAAACAGATCTCTTCAGTCACAATTGTTCCCTTCCTTTTTGCATCCAGAGATGAACTGTTCTTTGGCACATGATAAAGAAATATAGTTCCTAGATATTCTAACCGATTGTTCCCTGGAACAGATGGTTGAAGACCCAACTGGAGGTACAAGAATCCTTGACCTGATCTTGAGTAATACACAGGATCTGGTGCAAAATGTTAACGTGACAGGTCCAATAGGGAACAGTGACCACAACAGAATTAAAGTAGTACCTCTTAAGACGAATGTCCTTTAAGACGAAAAACTTGTAATATGAATGAAATTTTCAGGAATAAGGAAAACAGGTAAGATGGATTTTGCCTATGGAATGCCTTGCAAGACAAATGCAATGCATTCCTATGGGAAACTGTGTTAAACTGTGTTTCAAAGGACAAATTTTTCATAAAATAATTGATCCGTAGAACAAATTAAATTCATCTTAAGAAAGGCATGTCCAAACTTCGGCCCTCCTTGATGTTTTGGACCACAACTCCCAGAATTCCAAGCCTGTACTTCCAGTGGCAAAGGACTGTGGGAATTTAAACATTAGGAAGAATTTCATGACAATTAGAGCTGTTTGGCAATGGAATATGCTGCCACAGAGGGTGGTGGAGTCTCCTTAAATTTTCAAAAGGGAAATTTTCCAAAAAAGAGGAAACTCGTAAAATTTTCCAAAAATGAGGAAACTCGTAAAAAAGAAGCTAAAAGGACATATGCTTGGGAATATCCAGAAGCAAATGGTGAGCTGCTGCGTGAGACAGAATGCTGGACTAGATGGGCTGTGGCCTGTTCCAGCAAGGCTGTTCTTATGTCCTTATTCTTATGTAGCCTGAAGAGTATCATCAAGACAGATCAGAAAGTGACTGAAAGGCTCAGGGTGGCAAAGCTCCAATTGCCTGGATATGACTGGAACTGCACTGCCTGCCGTCCAAACCAGGATAAGAAACAGTGAAGAATACTGGACACTGTTGTCCTGCAACAGCTAGAGAGACCAAGGCTGTTCCTCCAAACAATCCACTCAGTGGCCATCAAATTAAAACTGAGGGGATAGAGGAAAAACAAAGTTGGGAGGGATATAAGATAAAGACATAACTAACTGAATGAAACACTGATCAAAAACATTCTGCCATATTTCAGTGCTTTGTTGCAGGCTGCCCTTGTCCTTCTTACATAATCTTCCTCTGTTCTTCATACTAATCATTCCTTTCCCATATGCCTTCACTTTAACTTCTTAGTGTCTTTGTGGCTGTATTGCATTCTCCATCTTCTATATTATTTTCTTGTACAGAATACACCACTGGATATATTTACTCTTAAAACGAGGAGAAAAATAAGCATAAAGCTGAAATACAGCCTCTAAAATACTATTGCTACACACACACACCTGACAAAATTGTCCTTATTATTATTAATAATGTGAACTGTAGTACTAAATGAATTAAAGGGACTAGAGTATAGAGGAAATATGTCTGGAACAAGTAAGGTCAAGTACATTTACATTCCACAGTGCAAGAATGGGTTATGAAATCTGTGCCACGGATATAATTACTAGGGTATGTGCTGGTTATGCAGCAAATAAGAGATTTAAGGAGGCTGCAGGTAGAGGGAAAGAGAGAAAATAGCACTGTGTCCTTTCCAGGCATCCACATAATTTAACACGAGAATACAACAGGAGCTAAGAATTAAAAGCCATCAGGTATACATGTAAAGGAAAGCATTCAGACTAATTTTAGTGAAGATGGGAGTCTCTCGGCATATAAAAGGCCACATATTAAAATGCCTTCTCTTATTTCTCTGCAAGTTAACTATTAGGAAGAAAGGGGAAATATATATTATATGCCCCTGAAAAAAGTTGTGATAAACATTTCCTATTAGTGAAAAAACAAACAATAAAATAAAATACTTTAGCTCTCAATGGACTACAGGTCAGCTTCAATGTGCAATGACTACCTCAGAATCAAGCAAAACAAAAAGCATGCCTATTTAATTGAAATAGGGATCTTTCAAGGTTAATTAAATGTAAGAGATATATTTGGTTGGGGGTGGGCTACATACAAGAGAATTATCCGATCTTCCCTGCATTGCATTGTCTCCTTTTAAGTTTTTTTGTACCTTGACCATGAGTAAGGGAACAAAAGGTACCTTTCACAGATTATACAGCAGCAGCTGCCAGAAAGAAGAGGGAGGATAGAGGGCTGGCTGGCTGGCTGGTGGGGGGAAGAAGCACCTAGCCCCCTTGACTGCTTCTCCCTATGCCCCCCTCCTTCACAGTTAGTGTTGTAGGTCAAGCCACATGCGTGCTGAACCTCCACCAGAGCCTCCCTTTCCAATGAGGAAGGCGGGGCGAAGATATTTTGAATGAATACATATTTGTGGAGACCCGGGTAGAGGTAAAATAGGATCCAATGAAGAGCCACCTGCCCCAAAGAAAGAGAACTGGGGTAAATACTGGGAAGAACAAAAAGGAAGAGAAGAAAGGAGAAACAGAAAATTAAAGGAGGAGCCAGAGAGAGAAGGCGCCAGGAAGACGTTCGAGGAGACACTCCGTATTAGCAGACAGGAAAAGGCGGGAAAGAATGACCCGGTGGTGAGGGAGGTGGTGTTTGGAAATATAAAGGGAGGAGAGCACATTCTACCCCTAGGTTGGGAAATGGGTATAGACGCAAAACCCTGACACCTCGAGGTGGGAGAAGATGATGTTGCCTCATGCGGAGGCAGAGAGTTATAAGAGGAGAGCGCATAAGGTGGGCTGTTTGTACTGGGGTGAGATGGAGGCAAGAGAGCATCAGAGGAAGCTGAAAAAGTTAAGAAAGGACCTCACTCTAGATAAGTGGGTTGCACAGAAAGTGGAGGAGGAGATAAAGGAGAAGTACTCCTTGGGAAGGGGTGTTGCAGTCCTCGAGTCAAAAACCTCAAGAAGGGGAGAATGAAAAGAATGTGGGACCCAAACCTCCTGGGAGGATGGGTTGACGCTGGAGGTGAAGGAGACAGAAGCTTCGCAAGAGGTGTAAGACATAGCCTCAGTGAAGGGATGTTGTGGGAGGAACCCTCCCAGAGTTACACATTTGTTCCAAGCCTGTATTATGTACCCCCTCCTCTGAAAATAAGAGCAACCCCTTTGTTTCACCTGTTGCTGAACCTAATTTGGAAACAGTTACAGTTGATACCTCCATTTTCTTGGAAGAACAAAATAAAACAGACGTTTTGGAGAATTCAAAGATGTCTTTATTGGACTATGGGCCGGGGGATGTCACGCAGAAAGAGGAATCCTCACAATATTAAATAAAATAAATATACTCAGCCTTGGGGTACTTCTGGAGGAATGCTAGTTGTGTTTGGGTACTTCTACATCCATACCAAGGCAGTTCTGGCAGGAGTGGCTTGGGAACTCTATGATGACCATGAGTCTGTCCCCACCTATTATGCAGTACACAGTTTAGACCTGGCTTTCTATATTAGGATAGAGGTTGGTGACCTACATAGATGTGGAGGAACTCTCTGCAGTTCCATTTCCCTTGACAAATCATTCTCTGATTAGATTTAGATTCACTGCAGGGTGGGGAACAGACAAAGATGGCTTGCCCAAAAAAGCTGATGGATACAAATGGTTTTCTAAAGTCTCTTTGGGGGGAGGGTTTTCCTGTCACCTTGACATGCAATTCAGTTGAACAGCTGGTTGATCTTCGGAACAGGGAAATGGCACAAGCTATTGACATAACTGTTCCTAAACATCTCCTCCAAAAAGTACAGGCAAACTGGCAGCCTTGTTTCCCAGGATGATGATGAGTGGGACAGAGACCTGAGCGACAATGGTGAAAAACCCATAATGTTAACTGGTAGGTTTCTGTTTCTCCATCCTGATTATGTGGGCAGGACCTTGTGTTTTAGTGTTTCTTTTGTTTGCCATCTTTAATATGGCATTTGTTTGGTCCTTTTTAGTACTTTTATACTTACTGTTTTTAGCTTAATGTGCTTTATTCGCTTTTCATGATACAACCTTTTTAAAGAGAAAGTTGTGGTAAAAATATTGTGAGTAAATCAATAAATAAAATGTACTTATTCTTTCTCATGCTCATGTTTCTATAAATCAACTATTTTCATATGAGGTTTAAAAGCAGATCAATTGATCATGCTACCACATGAATTGCTACTGAAGAAACAATGAGAGCAGAAGCAGACAAAGGTCTAGTCCAGTGGTCAATTCCAACTAGAAGAGGCCCACTGAATCAATGTCAATTTAAATGGTGTAAGCGCAGCATGTCTATTGTGGTTGGATTTAGATAAAATATTCTAGATACCGTCAGGGCTGACATCAAGTTTGATGAGGGCTTGGAGATGTAGACATCCCCATATTGGTTAAACAGATGGTATATTACTGCATAAAGACATCAAACCTGCAGTAAGATTCCACACAACTTTTAAAGTTCAAAACATTTATTTCAGAAGGAAAACAGGATATTTTAAAAATTGCTCTTATCAAAGGGTGATTACATTGACTATGGTAGCAGCTTATAACATTGTGAGAACATGGGTGAGAAGAATCCTCTACCCACCCATGTGCCATCCCCTCTACCCTGGAAAAGGGAGGGACAAACACTGAAGCAAAAAAGAGGAAGGTGCTGACAGGGAACAGAAGAATGCCCATCAAAAGGAGCCACTCAGAAAAAGAAAAAGAGGCAGGAAAGAGGGGAGGAAAAAAAGGAGGAAGAGAAAATCTGGGCAGAAGGATATATAAGAGACAAGGGGGCAGAAGAATCAGGTTGGTCCAAGAATTATTTATTTATTTATTTATTTATTTATTTATTTATTTATTTATTTATTTATTTATTTATTTTCTTTTTATACCGCCCATCTTCCAAAGGAACTCTGGGTGGTTTACAGTAAGTTAAAAAACAAACAGAAAACACCAAAAGAAGACCATACAAAAACGAACAGAGTCATCGGCAAGAGGCGTATTAAAAAAATTTAATTAATTAAAGGTCACCAAATGCCTCCAGGTAAAACAAGGTTTTAAGTGCTTAGGGACTGTGCAAGGCGCAGCTCACTCGGGAGATGGTTCCAGAGCGAGGGGCCATTCACAGAGAAGGCGCAGTTGCGGGTTAGCGATTTCTGCACCTCCCTGGGCGTGGCCACTCGGAATGAGAGCGCCTGCGACATTCTCATGGGATGGGCTTCAGTTGACCCTTGGGGGATACACTCCACCAGGTATTCGAGTCCCAAGCCGTGGAGGGTTTTGTAAACCAAAACCAGGATCTTGAACCTTATCCGGAGGGCCTCGGGCAGCCAATGCAGGCGGGCCAGAACTGGGGTGATGCAATCGTATCTACATGTGCCCACCACCAGTCTGGCCACCGCATTCTGCACCCGTTGGAGTTTCCAGGTAAGGGTCAAAGGCAACCCCATGTAGAGGGTGTTGCAGTAATCAATCCTTGAGATCACGAGGGCCTGCACAACTGTTCTCAGGGAGGCCTCATCCAGGTAAACGGACAGATCTGGGCAATTCTGTGGAGATGGAAAAAAGCGGTCTTGGAAACAGCCATCACCTGGGCTTCAAGGGAGAGGGCTGAGTCGAAGACCACGCCCAGATTCCTGGCCTAGTCCGCAGGCTGGAGGGTAACACCCCCCAAGCTGGGGAGGGAGCCATTGTACCCGGAGGAGGGCGCACCAATGAACAGAACCTCGGTCTTCTTCAGATTAAGTCTGAGCCTGTTGGTCCTTGTCCATTCCATGACTGCCTCCAGACACAGATCAAGGGAGTGTACTGCCTCCACTGCAGCTGTGGAAAAGGAGATGTAGAGTTGCGTGTCATGGGCATATGACAATGAACTCCAAATCGCCAATGACCTCAGCCAGCAGTCTCATATAAATGTTAAACAGCAAAGGGGAGATTGACGACCTCTGAGGCACCCCACAAGGGAGCGTCCAGGGAGCCGACAGCTCATCCCCCAGCTGGACATGCTGGGACTGGTCACCAAGGAAGGATCAAAGCCAGCAGAACGCTGGTGATACCCACCTCAGTAAACCAATCCAGCAGGATACTGTGGTTGACGGTATCAAAGGCTGCTGACAAATCAAGGAGGACCAACAGGGTAGAACACCCCCTGTCAGCCTCCCTGAAGAGGTCATCTTGCAGTGAGACCAGGGCAGTCTTGGTGCCTCAAAACGGCCTGAACCTGGACTGGAATGGGTCAAGAAATGACTGAAGCCGGATGGCGGCATGGGTCAAGGAATGACTGAAGCCGGACAGTGGCAACCCTCTCGATAACCTTGCCCATGAAGGGAACAATGGCAATCGGGCGGTAGTTGGCCAGATCATCCGACACCAGGCCAGCCTTCCTTAGTGTGGGCTTCACCACTGTCTCCTTTTAGACCTGGCACTGTCCACTGGTGAGAGGGAAAAATCACTTCCCTGAAGGAGGCAGTGGAGATAACTGAAGCCCACTACGGCATGCTCCCTCCAGCAGATCTGATAAGCCAAGATGGGCAAGGGTCAAAGGGGTGGCTGCCGGCCGACAATAAGCCAAAACTCTGGAGGCCTCTGCTGGAAAAACAGGTCCAAACTCAACCAAGCAAGGAGACCGAGGGGGTGTGGTGCTCGGGATACCAGAGGAGGGGTGAGGGCAACCGGAGTCCATATCGGTACGGATGGCCTCGATTTTAGATCTAAAGAAGGCTGTGAATTGCTCACCAGTGAAATCACTGGGAGGAGGCCTAGGATGACCAGGATTGGTGAGGTCTCGAACCACCCGGAACAACTCTGCCTGGCAGTCTGAGGCCGCACCAATTCTCAGGGAGAAGTAAGCTGTTTTTAGCGCCCTGATCGTATGAACATAGCGCCTGGACAGCGCACAAACAGCAGCACGATTAATTGTTGACCGATCATTCCTCCATCTGCTTTCAAGCCTTCTTTGTTCTTGCTTCATTGCTCTCAGCTCAACCGTGTACCACGGTGAGGAACAAGCTCCACAACAAAGAAGGCACTTGGGGGCGATCCGGTCAACAGCCCTGGCGGCACCCTCATGCCACCTTTCCACCAGGGCATCCACCAGGTCATCAGCCAGGCCATCAGGAAGGTCCCCAAAGGCCTCCAGAAACCGATCGGGGTCCAGAAGCCTTCGGGGACATGCCCAAACAAGGGGCTGATGCTCTCTGCGGGGCGGGGCGGCAATCAACAGGGAAAAGGACAGCAGATTATGATCTGACCATGACACAGGTAGGGAACAATGTCCCCTACCTTCATATTGAAATCCGACGACATGGAGGGAAAAAACAGGTCCAGGGTATGACCAGCGCTATGGGTGGGACAAACAACCTGCTGAGATAGATTCATGGAGGCCATGGACTCCATGAAGTCCAGAGCTGCTCCTGAAAGCCCGCCCTCAGCGTGCACGTTGAAGTCCCCAGCCACCAAAAGGCAAGGGGACCTCAACAGAGCCGCCGAGATGAACTCAGTGAGCTCTGGGATGGAGTGTGTGGTGTTGCGGGGAGCACGGTACCCCAGCACAATGCCAAACCTGTGTCACTGTCCCAGTTAGAATGAAGGCATTCTAACACAGGACACACCAAAGCCACCAATCTGCTGATAAAAAGGGATTCCCTGTAAACGATGCCCCCCGCCCCCCGATGGATATCAGGGTGAAAGAAAAGCATGAGTGGAAACCTAGTGTCCTTTCTTGACTGTTAACTAGAGACTTCAGCATGTGCATCGGTGTCTCTTTGTCTATGTTCAATTATACATTAATAAAACTAGTTAAAATTTTAAAATCCTGTTCTGTTGAACACAAAGGTCAAATCAGAATTAGGTTGTTGGAGGTGCCATTCTATCACAGGATGGCATTTACCTGGCCAGGACTATGTAAAAAAAAAACTTAAAAACTTTAATGAGAGAAGCCTAAGGTAGCACACTCTCCCTCTCTGTGTCTTTTTCGCACACATGTCAGGGGAGACCGTCTGAGGTTGATGTATCAGGCATTTGTCTTGGTGTAAAATGCAACAGAGAGGATGAGATTCTGAAACCTGGATCATTTCTCAGTGTGTCCCTTCATCCCGCCAAATCCTACTGTGGCCATGCTGGAGTGTGCCATTGTATGATTCATGTGGCTGATCTCTTAGCTGGGTTATCTAGAGTCCATGCAGGAAGTTGTCTCCTCCTCTGTGGGCCTGTTGGAAAATCTCATGTCACAGAGACCCTTGGGCTGGAGATAAAGCTTTGTTTCCACAATTCCATCCCACCCTTACTTCCGTGTGGTAAAAAAAAAAAAACAGAGAAGATGGTCAAGAGCTCCAGAAAGATCTCTCCCAACTGGGAAAATGGGCTGTGAAATGGCAAATGCGTTTCAATGTAGGAAAATGTAAAGTAATGCATATTGGGGCAAAAAAAATCCAAACTTTATATATCAACTCATGGGCTTTGAGTTATCCATGATGGGTCAGGAAAGAGATCTTTGTGTGCTGGTGGACAGATCAATTAAGGTGTCTACCTAGGGTGTGGCAGCGGTGAAGAAGGCCAATTACATGCTAGGGATTACTGTGCTGGGGGACCTCCCTTATGAGGAAAGGCTAAAACATTTGGGGCTCTTTTGTCTGAAAAAAGGTGCCTGAGAGGGCATATGATTGTACAAAATAATACTGGGAATGAGTAAAGTGGATAGAGGGACAATCTACTCCCTTTCATAAAATATTAGAACTAGGGGACATCCACTCAAATTGAGGGTTGGGAGAGTGAGAACAGAAAAAAAGATTTTTTTAACCCACCGTGTTGTTACTTTGTGGAACTCCCTGCCACAAGGTATGGTGATGGCATCTGGCCTGGATGCCTTCAAAAGGGGACTGGACAGATTCCTGGAAGAAAACTCCATCACAGGTTACAAACCATGATGGAGATGTGTAATCTCCAGGCTTAAAACCAGGGTACTTCAAGGACCAGATGCAGGGGAGTGGTATCAGGAGATAGATATCTAGTCTCGTGTGCTCCCAAATGCATCTGGTGGGGCCACTGTGAGATACAGCACAGCTCTTCTTATGTTCTTATGTTTGTATTGAATGAGGAAGTTAAAGGCTCCCAAACATCTACACCTCAGTAAAAGTGTGCACATCACACACACCAGGAATCGCTCCAAGGAGGAAAAGCAATAGTGCTGCCAACAAATTAATTTCTGGAACCAACATTTGTACTATATTTGTCTTGATTGCTTTTAAATCTACTGTTTCCCATTTCAAGATACTGTTTGTTAATATTCAAGTTCTAAACTATCTCTGGAGCTATGATAGTTGAATGGGGTACTTCTTGGTGTGGCCTATATGAGGGGATTCCGGGGAATCTGTTGTGTGAATTAAAAAAATACACTCATTTTTACACTCAATGAAAAAAGTGTCTTAGCATATTTAGATACCTCATTAAATGCTTGTGAGGGTTCTCTGAACAACTCTGGTGGTTCATTATCATAGACGAGATGAGCAGACATTGGATCAACGATAAAAGGATTTTTATTGCTTACAGATGACACGTCTCTGTAGGAATTCTTCTCTTCAGTAACAGGCAGCCCCAAACATGGCTTATTAACATCATCAAACATAACTGGATCCATTAAACTGGACTCAAACGGATTAGTCGGTGGGTTCATCTCCCCTATGGAAAAGGAGTCACTCCCTTTTCGGGACTGGGACATGGAGTGCCACAGCAGGGATGTCTCGCCCACTGTGGCTTAGGGTAGCCCTCGCGTTCCCTCCTCCATTTCTTCTGGAACATAGGGGAATTCTCGGGCCACTCTAATGGCCTGACTGTGACCGCCCAAGTGATCTCTTCCTCCCTCCTCCGAGGGATTAGTCCTCCCTCCTCCTTGACCCGACTCTCTAACGTCTGAGTTCCAACGGTTACCGCCCGGCCGCTGTAACTGTCACTCTCCTCCTCTGCCCCTCGTGCCCCACCTACGTCATACTCCTCCCACTCGTCATTCAGGTCGTCTAAAGCCCATAATACTGTTGGGCCTTCTGCCCCGCGCGTGTTCCCTACTTCCTCGAGGGCTATTTCCCTTATGCCCTGTGTGCATAAGTCCTGGTTCCTTTTCTCTCCTTCATCTTTGTCACCCTTCTTCATATCGTCTGTCACTCCAGACGGCACACCTCCCATTTGTGTAGTCGCCTCCTCCTCTGCCTCACAATGCTGCACATTTCCATTCCTGAATGAGAGTGGGAAAAACTTCTTTTTTAAAAAAATTAGGGGGACATATTTTGAAAACCTTGCATTTTGCACAATGTTTGTGGGAAAAACATATTATGTGCAAAATTCAATTTTTTCTGTGTAAAACTACAAATACTTTAGTGAATTTCTTGCACCAAATGTCTACCCCTCCCCAGGAAGCTGGACTAGATGGTGGCTCTTTTTGTGTTCTTAGATGTCTTTTTAAACACTATTTCTCCAAACATGACATTAGAAGTTTGATTTAGTCTCTTGTTAAAAATAATCAAGTGCATTTGTTTTATAAAATTAGCTTCTAATCTCACAGTGGGTAATGAGATCAGCAGCTATAAGCATGTGATATCTCAGCATTTACTAACAAACTGACCACATACAGTAGTTCACTCTCACACTGAGCAAGTTTCATATTGTAAGAACTTCCAAGGGACTTAAACTATAAAATATTGGCTTCCAGTGCTTGTTGGATAATTTAGTTTTAAGAAGTGCTTCTGAAAGCTTGCACTTGGAGCAAAACCACCCACTGAACTCAAATGGAAGATTAAGCTACCATGATCTGCATCTATTTCTGAAGAAACTTCCAAAGAAGCTGTTGCATTTTCAGCCTTATTGCAGCAAGAACAGAATCCTATGGCAGTTTTAAAAACTGTACTGAAACATGAATTAAAACTTAGCTTTGATTTTCCCGTATATACTCGAGTATAAGTCGACGCCCCTAATTTAACCCCCCAAAACTGGGGAAACTTATTGACTCGAGTATAAGTCTAGGGAGGAAAATGCAGCAGGACCTGGCAGCTCCTCCTTTGTGAGCTGGGGGAGTGGTGTGTGATATTTAACATGACTTTTAGCCACTGATGCAAGTGCTTGGGTCAGTGGCTAAAAGTAATTTTAAACATTGCACGCCGCTCCCCTGTGATGAAGATGGGGGTCATGAGAATGTTTAAAATGACTTTTAGCCACCGATCCAAGCACTTGCCTCAGCGGCTAAAAGTATTGACCCACATATAAGTCGAGGGCCCCTTTTTTTCAGCCCAAAATTAGTGCTGAAAAACTAGGCTTATATTCAAGTATATACAGTAATATAGACGTGCTTCAAGTTTTATTGAAACTCTCTCTTTTCTACTTCTTATAAACAACATGAATTTTTTTAAAAATAATCTTTCTGTGCAGCTACACAGACAGTACAACATTGGGTTAATGTACAAGGCAGATAGTATCTATGTTGATTTCTTAACCAGAAGTAATTCATCCACCAAAGTTATGCCATATATATTACACTAACATAACTAACTAGGCAAGAGCACTTTGGCGACTGTGTTTTTACATCACCACAATGCAATCAGTGAAAATCTCAGCAGTAAATCATAGTGAGTTTAAAAAGTTAGTTACTTTCTCAATAATAGTTAATGATGGAATGACCGAACAAATTATCCTAGGCCGGGGAACTAGACAAGGATGTCCTCTTTCTCCAGTTCTCTTTTGCATTGTTATAGAACTTTTGGCAAACGCAATAAGGGATGACGAATCCATTAAAGGTATTGGGAAAGATGGGGTAACCAAAATTAGTCTATTCATGGATGATGCTCTACTGACAATCTTAGATCCAATAGAGAAAATTCAAAGAGTAAAAATTCATTTAGAAGAATTTGGGGAAATAACTGGATTATGTGTTAATTGGCAAAAATCAGAAAGTCTATTGTTTAATTATGGAAGAGAAGATCTTGAGATAATGGAAAACTTTGGGCTGAAATGCGGTAAAAGTATTAAATATTTAGGATTAGAACTCTATAAGGAGTTTACCAAGACTAAGGAAAAATATTTTAAAATTAAAAGAAGAGATAAAAATAGAATACAAAGCTATACTAAATTGAACTTATCTTGGTTTGGTAGAAAAGCAATGATAAAAATGAAGATACTGCCTAAAATTAATTTTATCTTTAGAATGTCACCTGTTCAGTTTGTAGAAAAGGATCTTAAAACTCTCAAACACATGATAAATAGGTACTGTAATGGTGGGAAAAAATCAAGAATAAACAAAAATTTGTGGTATCGATCCCAAAAAGAAGGAGGATTAGGTATACCCAATCTAAGAAATTATTATATACCTAAACAAATCAGTTGTTTGGGAGAAATCTTATTCAAACCAGAGAAGGTAATAGGGTGGGAGCTGGAGTCATTAGACATAAAGGGGGAAATAAATAAATTCTTGTTCAGTGACTTTAAAAATAAGGTAGAAATTGAGAATCCCCTCCTGAATGGTTTAATGACTACATGGAGAAAATATAGAAAAATCTTATCACCGAAGGGTTCCCCATTATGTTTAGTAACAGACTCGGAAAATTTTCCTACGAATTTGAAGCATTATTTAGGGTTATTTAAAGCTAAGAAAATAGCCAGATTAAGAGACTGGTTGGCCAAAATTAGAACAAATCAGGACATAAAAACCACTTTGCAATCTAGTGATTTAATATGGATAAACTATATCCAGTTAGAAAAATGGACAAAGAATTGGGTCAGAAGAAACAGTCAAATTAGAGAATGTACAAAGTTTGAACAGTTTTTATTATCACTTGAATCCGACCAGGACAATATAGTGGAACCTTGACTTATGTCATTAATCCGTTCGGAGGTTTAGACTTAAGTCAAACATGACTTAAGTCAAACAAACTTTTCCCATAGAAAGTAATGGGAAAGTGGATTAATCCATTCCAGACGATGAAAAAGACCCCCGAAAACAGCAATTTGACTGTCTAACCAGACAGCAATAATTCATGCTGTACTATAAAAAAATAAGACAGCATTCTGGGTTTACCCCCCCCCACCTCCTCCAGCATGAACCCACCCACGCACCCATCGCCCTGCCACAGCCAGCCTTGAGGGTGTATGAAAGCCCCACACACCCTTTCTAAGTCCCTGGCCTCCTCTCCCTTCAAGGTTTGCAAGGAGACAGGAGGACCCCCCCAATTCAGAACACACACACACACACACACACACACACACACACACACACACACACACTTCCCTCGTCAAGTGGGCTGGGGTGGTGAGGGGGACTCCTCTCCGTGGCCCAGTTTCCCTGCCTGCTTGGAGAGGGGGGCACACACCCCAAGACCCCCTCCTGCCTTCCCTCTGGCAGCAAACTTTCCTCTGCACATGCTGGGACACCCTCAGCAGAAGCAGCAGCAGGAGGAGGGGACAGAAGTGGAGGAGGTGGGGGGCTCTGCGGGATTCCCGAGGCCGGCCCTCCCAGGGCCCTCTGCGGTGGCGGCGGTGCCCCCCTGCCCTTCCCCACTGGCCCCCCTTGCAGCTGCCCAGCGTCAAGGACTCACTGTTGTGGGTGGGAGGGAAGGGTATGGGAGAGGGGACCCCTGCGCGCCCGGGTGAAGAGCAGCGGCGAGCCTGGGAGGTCAGGGCCAGGTGGGAAGGGGGTGGGAGAGGGGAGCCCCGCGCGCCCGGGCAAGAGCAGAGGCGAGCCTGGGAGGTCAGGGCCGGGAGGGAAGGGGGATGGGAGAGGGGAGCCCCACGCACCCGGGCGAAGAGTGGCGGCAAGCCTGGGAGGTCGGGGCCAGGAGGGAAGCGGGTTGGGAGAGGGGAGCCCCGCGCGCCCAGGCGAAGAGCGGAGGTGAGCCTGGGAGGTCGGGGCTGGGAGGGAAGGGGGTGGGAGCCTGGGAGGGTGAAGAGGGCTGGGAGGTCGGGGGGGAGGGAAGTTGGGTGGGAGAGGGAAGCCCCAACGTGCCCGGGTGAAGAGCGGAGGCGAGCCTGGGAGGTCGGGGCTGGGAGGGAAGGGGGTGGGAGAGGGGAGCCCCGCACGCCTGGGCGAAGAGCATAGGTGAGCCTGGGAGGTCGGGGCCGGGAGGGAAGGGGTGGGAGGGGGAGCCGCGCGAGCCTGGGAGGTCCTGGGAGGTTGGGGCTGGGAGGGAAGGGGGTGGGAGAGGGGAGCCCTGCATGCCTGGGCAAAGAGCATAGGTGAGCCTGGGAGGTCGGGGCCGGGAGGGAAGGGGGGTGGGAGAGGGGAGCCCCGCGCGCCCGGGCAAAGAGCGGCGGCGAGCCAGGGAGGTCGGGGCTGGGAGGGAAGGGGGTGGGAGAGGGGAGCCCTGCACGCCTGGGCGAAGAGCATAGGTGAGCCTGGGAGGTCGGGGCCGGGAGGGAAGGGGGTGGGAGAGGGGAGCCCTGCACGCCTGGGTGAAGAGTGGTGGTGAGCCAGGGAGGTTGGGGCCAGGAGGGAAGGGGGGTGGGAGAGGGGAGCCCCGCGCGCCTGGGCGAAGAGCAGCAGCGAGCCTGGGAGGTCGGGGCTGGGAGGGAAGGGGGTGGGAGAGGAGAGCCCCACGCGCCCAGGCAAAGAGCGGCAGCAAGCCTGGGAGGTCGGGGCCGGGAGGGAAAGGGGTGGGGAAAGCCCGCACGAGTGGTGTGGGGCTTCTCCCGGCTCGCCTAGCTCCCAGGTGCTTTCCCGGCAGCGCCAGCAAAGGAAAAAAAAAGTGGGAACCAGGGGGTGGGGCGGAAGCCCGCATGAGTGGCACGGGGCTTCCCCCGCCTTGCCCGCCTCCCGGATCTTCAGCGCCAGTGGCGCCGGCTTCAGAAGAGAGCTGGGGGTGGGGGGAAGGCCGTGCTAGCGGCTTCTCCCGACCCACCCGCCTCCCGGGTGCTTGGCGCCTGCAGGCACCGGCAAAGGAAGAGAGGCAGGGGCGGGCAGAGGAAGCGCCAGAGGCGCACGGCTTTGACTGGGTGTGCCCGCCGCCCGTGTGCAGTGGCAAAGGAGGAGAGGTGGGGCCCTGGGGAGGATTGGGGTGGGCGAGGAGGTGAAAGTGTACTTTGTAAAGAGCTCTCAGGGAAAAAAGGCTTTTTTTGTCCTTTTTCCCCGGACCTCCGAAATGGATAAGCATAGAAATGTAGCCCGGCTGCCCAATTCCGGGGCCTTACACCGGAGCTCTGAGACGTAACTCGGAGCCTGGGGCGTAAGTCAAACAGACCCCTAGTGGACTCAAGTCAAATATGACGCAAATCAAGCGGGACGTAAGTCAAGGTTCTACTGTATAGAGAAAGGACTAGTACATAAAATATACAAAATAATAGGGGACTCACTGGAAGTGAAGGAGTCAGATTCTCTGAGAGAAGTCTGGAAACAAGACCTTAATGTAGAGATAAAAAAAGAAGACTGGGGGGAAATCTGGAACATGAGAATCTTGAGATCACTATCGGTTAGGATAAAAGAAAATTACTTTAAATTGATTTCTAGATGGTACTTGAGGCCAATTAGGTTGAATAGAATGAACGATGAATATTCTAAGATTTGCTGGAAATGTGAAAAAAGATAGGTACATACATGCATCTCTGGTGGGAATGTAAAATATTTCAAAAGTTTTGGAAAATGGTTTTTTTAGAGCTAAGTGAGATGATTCAAGTAGATATTGAATGTAATCCAGAGACAGCATTGGGCCTTTTTACACTACCCCTAAGATCCGCTGGCCACTTAAATTCGGACCAGAGATCTTAGGGTTTCGTCGCTCTTCGGGCGTTCCCACCCCCCTCTGCACTTCCTGGTTGCTGGCTGCATGAGGGGAGGGAGAAAAAGACAAAGAAAAGCATGCCGCTCACCTTGTTCTGCCTCTCGTCTCTGTAAAAGTAGCTCTTAAAGGGGCGGGAGCCAAAAAACAACAAACAGAAGCAAGGAGAGCCCCACACTCACTATCCTTACACCGGATCAAATAATTTTCACCTCCAAAAAGCAGGTACCTGAAAGCTGCGCTGGGATGTGCTAAAGTGGGTGGGGTCGCACTTAATTTCCTGTTAACTCCGGAGCTGGTGGGTAAACATTTTTAAGCTCCGGAGCTGGGAGCCATTTGCCCCGGAGTTTAGGGGTCGTATATAAACGCCCATTGTTATCATTGTCAACTAGTAAAGATTATGATGTTACAACCAAGGAACTAATAGCAAATCTTATGACAGCCGCCAGATTAATTATAGCAAGAAACTGGAAATCCAAACTAGATCTCAAGATGGAAGATTGGTATATCGAACTTTGGGATATAGCCATAAACGATAAATTGTCTTGTAGTTTAAAAGTTAAACGAGGAGAAATGAAAAAAGACATTTTTATGACATTTGGGGAAAATTTATAGACTTTGTATTAGTAGAAGGGAAGGGGAAAGAACCGACAAATATTTCAAGACAGTTCTGGAGAAGAGGACTTTGAGAAGAATATTAGAACAACAGACGCTGGAGTAATAAAGAAGAACTCACGGAAGAACTGGATGGTCCCGGGGGGGGGATGCGCTAGTATTGTTATTTGTTTGTTTGTCTTTAAATTTTTTTAAAAAAAAGTTAGACATTTGCTGTTGTGACCTGTGTGACTCAATGGACAACAATCAATGCCTACAGAAACTTCTTAACTTGTGGTAATTTGTGGCTGGAGTTTACACCAATTGTAGGGAATTTCACCCTTGATAAATTGCATTCCTGATCATGGTCAATATTTGAACCTTCACAGAGAGAGCCGGCTCCAGCAGTACCCTCAAGCATTTCAGACATTAGTTGCTGAACTGGGAAATAGCTGAATTCATATTATTGATCTCTCAATTACATTTTAGCTTTGAAAAAATACAGTAGTTGGAGTTACAGAGAATGATTGGAGCATTGTCTAGTTGTATGTTGGTTCTGTTAAAAGTACTGTCTCAGTCACTTCCAAATTGTATTCCCAATCTGGCACTTTTTTCAAGATGGACTACAAACATGACAATACAGTAGGACACCACCACCACCATATCCACAGGATATGCATTGGCTGTTTCGCTTAACCAGTTTGCCACAGGCCTATATACAACATACGACACCCCCTTGTGGTCTTTGTCCCACCTCATTCTGGCTTTGTATGCTCGATAGAGGATTACTTTGCAGCCATGGTTTCAGGCATCCATAGTATAATGTAAAACTGGTGTCCCACATACATGGAGGTCCTATATCACAATTGCTAGGTGGGCAAGTTGGAATCCCATTGTGAGGTTGACAGAAGCTGCCTGTCTTAAAGCACCAATATAAATTCTCCATCCACAGACAGGGATACTGTACATCCCAATATATTTCCAAAAGAGTACAGGTATTTATTTCCATGACTGCTGCCATGTTTGGCCAAGTCACAAGTTACAATCCCACATTCTCTGCTTTCTAAGGGCACTTTTACACGACCCCTAAGATCCTCTGGTCACTTAAATTCAGACCAGAGATCTTAGGGGTTTGTCGCTCTTCGTGCGTCCCCACCCCTCCGCACTTCCTGGCTGCTGGCTGCGTGGGAGGGAGAAAAAAAGGGACAAAAGAATAAAGGCTTACCTCCTGGTGCCGGTGGAAGCTGCCGGGAGCCCAGTCACTTCCTGGTTCCTTCTCTTAAAGGGGCGGGAGGCAAAAAACAACAACAAAAAGAAGCGAGGAGAGCCCGGCACATCTGCATCAAGATTTTTCACGCTTGGAGAGCAGGTACATGAAATGTGCGCTGGGACCCGCTTAGGTGGGCGTGGTCGCACTTAATTTTCAGTAAACTCTGGAGCTGGTGGGTAAACAATTTTAAGCTCGGAGCTGGGAGCCATTTGCGGCAGAGTTTAGGGGTCGTGTAAAAAGGCCCTAAGTTACACATTATCAGTTACTGTTGTCCCCTGTCCTGCTGATTTATCTTCTGGCTCATAATCTTTTCTTTCTTCTCTATTCTAGTGCTGTCTCTTCTGTCTTGCCACTTCAAAAATACATGTGCTAAACCCAGGATGACAAAACTGTGCTTTTTATCCCCGTGAGCTGCAGATGTAGAAGGGTAGCTGAGATACTGAGTCATATCCTTGGTTTGAATCTCACCATGAAATTCACTCAGGTCCTTAGGCCTTCTCTCAGCCTCAGACTGATGGCTTACCTAACATGCATTTTGAAGAATTACACTACACAAATGTTACTGCTCTTCAGGAAGGAGTCAAGAGCCACCTGTGCACACACACACACTCGTGCGGCTACTTTTTAATGTTTTAATTGCTTTAACCGTTCATTTTAATTGTAAGCTGCCCAGAGACCTTTGGGTAGTTGTCATGTAAGTTGAATAAATGTATAAATAAATGTATAAATAAATGTATAAATAAATAAATAAATAAATAAATAAATAAATAAATAAATAAATAAATAAATAAATAAATGTCATTCAGAAGCAAATGCAGGCCACAGCACTAAGCAACAACACTATGACGATATATTTCTTGCTGAAAGGAGATTCCACAGGATTTCTAGTAAGCAGCAGCCTGGAAGAAACACACTGCCCTCCCAAGAAGTAAAACTCACCACCACCAAATATTAATTTGTAACTGCGGGTTGAGAAAAGTGTTCTAAAATTAATGTGTATTTACATGTACAATTATGTGTTGTCTACAGTCTTGCATTTTCCTACTGATGTCATTAGACTAATGGAAAACAGAACTATGGGAAGTTGTATGAGCTTGCCAATGTTGATGAATGTCACACTGAAGTTTGCTTATTCCTTTCGCATCTGCTCAGTGTGCCATCTAATACATTACACCTCAGACTTTTTAAGCACTATTCCAAATACATCTACTGCAATTTAGCTTAAAAGCAGCTTTGATTATTCACCTAAAAGGTAAAGTGGTAACCCATACCTTGACTTCTTTGCCATTTGATACGTTAAACAGCCCTCATACCGTAAACCTACTTTAATAAAGCACACAGTTATTAAAGCATTGCAGAATGGCCTCAGAGCATACAAGCGCCATTAAATTTGCTTACATCTAATTATGCTTGCTCTAGGCAGGTGAGAAATTTAGGCTGATAAGATCTTTGTTTCTACCTGCAGCCAAAAAAGAAAGAAAGAAAGAGAGGGAAAGAGAGAGAGAATGATATTTTCTATCTAATTACTATCTACAACTATTTATGGAATTTGCTTTTCATGTGCCACAAAGGACTCCTTTGTACCAGCAAGCCCATTCTAACTTGTTCTAAGCTGCTGTGATACAAAAGCAAGTTTATCTTGCTTAAGGGATGACATAGGTCACCAGTAACTTCACCCCTGAAGTCATTTCCTATTATATCATTCGAGATTTACCCATTTCTAATTGATTGTGCATTTTCTTGAAGAAAAATCTTTTAAAATAGATTTTAGTGTATACAGTGGTACCTTGTATAAAGGAATTAATTCGTTCCAAATGAAATTATGTTAAGCAAATTTTCCTTTATACACATTTCCCATAGGAATGCATTGAAAACAAAGTGATCCCATTTTATGTTGTACAGATTCGCCCCATAGGCGATTATGTTAAGCAAATTTCCCCTATCTCAAGAATTTTTTATGTTGTACAAATTTTATGTTATACAAACTGTTTGTTATACAAGGGTCCACTGTATAGTGAAATATAACTTGCTACTAAACCATTTGGGCTGAATTGTTACACTCTCCTCACGGACATTAGAAAAACAATCCCAGAATGAAAATAAAAATGATCACTGTGAACCTGGGTTGGGACAAGTCTTTTTTTCATTTCTTGTTTTGTTTTCTATTTGTTTGTTTTTATTACTGTAGTTACAAATCACACTTTCATCAAACTGATGATCCCAAATTGTTTTTATTACTGTAGTTACAAATCACACTTTCATCAAACTGATGATCCCAAATTATACCGTATATACTCGAGTATAAGTCGACCCGAGTATAAGTCAGGGCTCCTAATTTAAACCCAAAAACTGGGAAAATTTATTGACTCAAGTATAAGCACAACATAAACACTAAAATACTATCACAAAACATATTTTAAAGAATACAGTGGAATGTTTTAACTGACTTTAACTTGACAGCTCTAAGAAAGGATTGGACAAATTCACGGAGAACAAGGGTAACAATGGCTATCATTATGGATGCCTAAGGACAACCTCTGGGTTGAAGAGATACGCAGGATATCTCTCAATGCCATTTGCAGGGAATCTTAAACAGGTGAAGACATCTGCTTGGGAATACCATGAAGCAAATGGTAAGCCACTGTGTGAGACAGAATGCTGGACTGGATGGGCTGTGGCCTGTTCCAGCAAGGCAGTTCTTAAGTTCTTATGTAAATCCTAAGAAAACAGAAAGGATTTTGACCAGAAATTGAGATGGAGTTGGTCTCATCTCTGCTAGGAGGAAATGTTACTCAAACAAGCCATCATAATATAAAAGGGTCTCCTCTGACTTGCAGCAGAACATGCAGCTGGTATTGGGGGGGGAGAGAGAGACACCCTTGGAGGTCTTAAAACACAGAAGATTGGCCACAGAGGCAAATAAACAAGTAACCTCACATAGGCAGGAAACTGTTTTAGGCCCAGCAGAGTAGCCTTTTTTTTAAAAAAAATCAAAAATACAGTAGGACCCCTTTATACACTCATTCATTAACCACTGATTCAGTTATCCACGGTTGGCAGAGCAAAACAAATAAAAAAATGATTCAACCTCCTCCAGAGGTTTCATGTTGACTCTCCAGAGTGGCACAAAGAGCCTGATGTTTTATCCTGGACTTAGATGTTTTAGAGGTACAATGATAGCTTAACTGCAACTGCAATATTTTGGGGGTGGTTTGAGTGTACTCGCACTCACATTCTGCACTAGGCGAAGCCTGAAAGCGCAAACATGTACAACACACATGAATCCATGTGAAGAGGCAACCACAGAATGCACCATTGTTACCTAATGAACTATTGTGAAGTTTAAAAAAAAAAAAAAAAGTAGCCACATTAGTCTGAGCATGCATGTCCAAAACCCCCCACCCAAAACCCAAAACAGGAAATAGTAAATAAAAATGTTGTGACAACTAAAAGACTAAACATTACATTTTAGTGTGACCTTTTGTGGATATATTTCTGGTTCCTAATCTCCATATAGGTTTAATTGTTTTTTAATATAATATACTGTATATAGCATTTTAATTAGCAAATTGGACATAACACTATGGTCACAAATACTGAATAGCACAAACTGCTGGTTTGAATGGCTTTTCTACATATACACCACAAATTCACAAGGATTCTGCTTTGTGGTATTTACACTACAAAACCGTCTTTTAGGTTCCTTGAATCAACACTACAGATAATGTGTTTTCACTTGACAAATACTAGATTTAAAAGCCAAGCAGCATGCTAAAAGACATAAAAGTATTTTTAAGCAGCATCAAATCTGCCATCTTAAAAAAATCTGCTCTAATTTGTGCTTGCAGATATTTTTCTAATAATTTCCACTCCTCTGTATAAACATTACAAATGCACAGAATGAACCTACAATGGTCTCATTTTACAGTTCACACCAGAAGTGTTGTAAAAATAAAATGATTCTGGCAAAGCATCACAGCCAAGGAAGAATTAATATTTTATTACTTCTTCTAATAGATACTCAAATTCCAACATAATATATTTTATATATAACAGTGAAGCTGAAGTCCTACTGTTAGCTCTTATCAATGGTCCCCTCAAGACATGAACTTGTGCTTTAAAAGAATATGAAGAAGAAAGCATTAAATGCTTAACAGGGATAGTTCACCTCACAGAACATGATGAGACTTGATTCATGCCAAGATTATACAACACAATTTATCAGAAATATATATATTTTACCCACCCATGTAGAACAGATTCTTTCCTATTAGGCTGGTCATTCTTTGGTCTAATGGGCCACAAACCTCTACTGACCCCAAAAGGAAAAAGGTCATTTTATCAAATTTTATACCTAAAACCTCTTCTAATACTTTTATGTGAAATACAGCACAGAGGGTTGTAATTCTGAAATGATGTACTGACCTATTAATATGTTTCTCATCAGTTTGTGTGGTTAGAGAATTCACAAACCATTCAATAAAACCTGACTTCAATATTGTGCTAGGATAGATCACTGTGACCGGTCAAACCATATCCCATAATAGGTCAGTTCAATGTTAAAATCACAGTACAGCCGTTGAAAGTAAAGCTGTGCGTTGATTCTGAACTCTATGATGAGATTATAGTCTTCTGAATCTTTTCAGACAAATAGACCTAACATTTACAATTATTAGTCCCACCTACAGTAGACTTATGGAATCAGCACAATTTACACAATAGTCAATTTAACATTCAGCAATTAATTCAGTAAGTCTACCCTAGATGGGACAAACAAGTAGATCTGGACCAACATGTATTGCATATGTAACCTGTTCAGTAAATTTACAGAAAATTGTTCAGAACATAAGCATTCCAAATTTTCACTATACAGAAAAAGAAATCATAATAAAATCACCATGTAACTATGCACTGCAATACTACAACGGATCTGTGTGCTGTGTGATGTATGTTTATGTTCTTCTAGAAGAGGATACAAATGAGCCGCAATGGTAGCTAGTGCTAGCCAGGAACAAGTCAATCACTGATCCACATTGGCTGAAATCCATTACTGAGTCACAACTGAAGTAGGCCTAATTAATCAGTGACAATCTGGGTAAGTCAGCTCCTCTGTAAGATCCAGTGATTCAATGGGTCTACTCTAGATGCAACTTCACTGGATTTTAGCTATTATGAAGTTAGGACAACCTACTCTACAATCTTTCAGACTAAAAATGTCTCTTCTCTAACAGAAAACAGTTCTAACTTAGGGACAACTGTTCTTGATTATAAAGTGTGACAGAACTAGAAATGTAAAATTTCTACAAATTTTGAAACTACAAAAAAACCTTCAGAAAACAATGTAAAATATTGGTGTGGGAGAAAGAGAGTTTACTTCTTTGTTTGTTTGTTTGTTTGTTTGTTTGTTTGTTTGTTTGTTTTAGTGCTTATATACCTCCTGTCTTCCAGAAGGAACTCCGGGCGGTTTACAACAAATAAAAGTAAACTGAAAGGACAGCGAAGGCAGGACGGCGGGACAAAACAAAACAAAAACAAACAAACAAAAAAAAATAACAATCGCTGAATGCCTCACTAAAAAAGCCAGGTTTTTAAGGCCTTTTTGAAGGCTGGCAGGGACTGTGCTGGGTGCAACTCACTCGGGAGATGGTTCCACAGCCACAGAGAAGGCTCGGTTACGGGTCGCCGTTTTCTGAGCCTCCCTGGGTGTGGCCACCTGGAGTGAGTACGCCCGTGACATTCTAGTTGGTCAGGCCTCAGCTGATCTTTGAGAGATTCGCTCTGCCAGGTATTCTGGTCCCAAGCCGTGGAGGGTTTTATAAATTAAAACCAGGACCTTGAATCTTATTCGGGACGCAACGGGTAACCAATGCAGGTAAGCCAGTACTGGGGTGATGTGGACGTATCGACGCACACCCACCACCAGTCTGGCCACCACATTTTGTACCCGCTGAAGTCACCGAATAAGACTCAAGGGCAACCCCACGTAGAGAACATTGCAATAGTCTATTCTCGAGATCACAAGCACTTGTACTACCGTTCTCAGGGAGTCCCCATCTAGATACAGAACGATCTGGGCAATCTGCCGAAGATGGAAAAAGGCGGTCCTGGAAACGGCAGCCACCTGGGCCTCCAAAGAGAGAGACGAGTCCAGGACCACACCCAGATTCCGGACACTGTCCGCCAGCTGGAGGGAAACACCCTCCAAACTAGGGAGAGGGCCTCCCTATCTGGGTGAAGGAGCCCCAAAGAACATCACCTTGGTCTTCTCATGATTGAGTTTGAGTCTGTTGGCCCTGGTCCATTCCATAACCGCATCCAGGCACAGGTCGAGGGTCTGTACAGCCTCAACTGCAGAGGAGGAGAAGGAGAGATAGAGCTGTGTGTCATCAGCGTACTGATGGCAGCAGACTCCAAATCTCCTAATGAACTCTGCCAGTGGCCTCATATAGATGTCGAACAGCATGGGAGAGAGAGCCGACCCCTGTGGGACCCCACAAGGGAGAATCCAAGGAGCAGACAACTACCCCCCCCAAGCTGCACACGCTGGGGTTGGCCCTCCAGGAAGAATCGGAGCCAACTGAGATCAGTGCCCCCGATGCCTATCCCGGAGAGGCGGTCCAGCAGGATACCGTGGTCAACGATATCAAAGGCCGCTGACAAATCGAGAAAGACCAACAGGATAGAGCAACCCCTGTCAGCCCCCCGGAGGAGGTCATCTTGCAGTGCGACCAAGACTGTCTCAGTACCCCGACACGGCCTGAACCCGGACTGGAATGGATCAAGGATATGTTCTTCCTCCAGGAATGACTGGAACCGAACGGCGACCACCCTCTCGATTACCTTGCCCAGAAGGGGAACATTGGCCATCTGACGGTAGTTTGCCAATTCGTCCGACGCCAGGGCAGGTTTCTTCAGAGTGGGCTTCACCACTGTCTCCTTCAGGCGAGAGGGGAAAATCCCTTCCCGGAAGGGGGCAGTGGAGATGACGGAAGCCCACTCAGGCATGCTCCCTCCGGCAGATTTGATAAGCCAAGAAGGGCAAGGATCAAAAGGGGAGGCCGCCGGCCTGCAATGAGCCAGGGCCCTGGAGGCCTCAATAGAGGTGACAGGCCCAAACTCAACCATACGAGACCGAGGGGGTGCAGCGCAAAGGGATCTCGAGGAGAGGCGAGAGCAACTGGAGTTGAGACCGGTACGGATGGCCTCAATCTTAGATCTACATTTTCCTCTACATTTTCCAAAAAAATTACATCTCTGAACCTCAAAAGCAACCTGAGAGGAAGCCCGTAAAATGGAAGGTGGGAGTCAGTAGATGTAGAAATACAACCTGTGAGGAAAGCAGGGGTGGACTTCTGTCCTGTTACAAATTATTTGCAGGACTGCTCTATTTCATGCACGTTTTACACATGTACTGCTATTAGTAAAGTTACTATTGTGGTGAGACACCCTCAAACTGCTGCCAACTTATGATCTTACAAATGAATGGCCTCCAAAAGGTCTAATCATGAACAGGCGTTTCCAGGTCCTGAAAAATCAAGGCTATGGGTTCCTTTACTCTGTTTCAGTACAGTAAACATAAAGCTAAGTAAAGTTTTTATTTAAGCCCCTTCATCAGAAGTAATTTTACTTTATGGTGATAATAGTCTGAGATTTAACAGTAACCAACTGCATTGTGTATGAACTTTTAAGCAAATTTAATGGGGGTCATGAAAAGGTTTTTCATTTCTTTCAATTTCTAGTGTGAAAAATACTCATCACTGACAAGTTCCATTAACTGTTTAGACATTTAGTCACATAGCTGAAATGTCGCATATTTATGTCATACTTCACGTCTCTCCCTTGTAAAAAAAATTCTGTTCCACATCTTATTTATAAAGCAGGTATTCATATTCCTGTGGTAATTTTATGATTTTTTCCTTGTCAGCAAAGTAAGATTCACCATAATTATTACCATAATTTGGTTTCTTACCAAAAGCTGCAACTTTTATAATTATAGCTTGGATGTTTGAAGAGATCATTCCTTTCAGCAAACCTTCTTGATCCTGGCGCCAAAGGTAAGCTAAAGGCTGCAGGGCAAGTCTCTTGCACCTATTTGAACAAGCAAAAAAAGGCTGTTAATACACTCTAGACACAGATCACATAAATTGTTACATGTAGTGTCTGTCAATACTTAGTGGTCACATTAGCTCTTTAGTATTTAGCAGCTTCGGTTGACATAATATTGGTTCAAGTGATATTCAGAGGATCTACAGTGGTTCTTCTACTTACGAGTTTAATCCGTTTCGAATGCAGTCATAAATTGAACAACTCATAAGTACAGCAGCCGTATCTCAAAAATGGAAAAAAATAAAAAAATAAAAAATGTAAGTAGAGCAGACTGCTTGCCTCAGTGGCTAAAAGTCATTTTAAACATTGTGTGCCACTCCCCCAGCTCACAAAGGAGAAGCTGCCAGGCCCAGCTGCATTTCCCACCCTACACTTATACTCGAGTCAATAAGTTTCCCCAGTTTTGCGGGGTTAAATTAGGGGCCTCGACTTATACTCGGGTCGACTTATACTCGAGTATATACGGTAAGTGGAAGAACATCAGACAAGACAACAGAGTGGTTTATGGATGCCAAGGGACTATTCACAAACATTTTGTTTTGCCTAGTATTTTTCCTATTTGGATACAGCTACAATATTGTTTCCAAAATAAGAAAAGACTTTCTAAATAAATAAAAGAAAAGTTAGTAAGTCATTCAACTTAAGGCTAGCTATGTTAAAAGAGAACAAATAAATCGGTATGTCTCTATAACCAAAATGTCAAAAACTGTCATATACCAGAAAATGTCAGTGTAAGAAGAATACTAGTTACATGAGACAAGTTTGCTAAGTAATGGAAGCAATTTCAAAGCAATGATATCAATATTTTAAATTTTGTTACATATGTCCTTAAAATCTATTTATTTATTTATTTATTTCTTAAATGTATATACCGCTCCATCTAGCTACATGGCTACTCTGGGCGGTTTACAAGCTGAACAGAAATCAAACCATAAGCAGTAAAATACAATATAACAAATAAGCACAAGTATATAAAACGTCACTAGACACCACTTGGGGCTACTGTACCCAGCCATATTTGCTGAGCTGTAACTTGTATGTATATTTAGACAATTCACTGCAAAAACTCAACAGGAAAGGGTGGGCTTAAGTTCATTAAGGCTACATTGTTAGAGACAAACATTTATAGAATGGAGGGACTATGTTACCATCTTATCTTCCTTTTGCATGGGAGGATGGATTTCCCTAAGTGTTAAGTTTTTTTGTTTCATCCATTGTAAATCTGTGGCAGCACCACTTCCATTATATATTTAGTGCCAATCATTTAAATCAAAAGAATTGTATGTTTGAAGCATATCTTCCCCCAAATTAGAGATGTCTACAAATAAACCAGCTAGATAGCCTATCCTGACACAAAAACAATTCTGTGACTAGCCCATAGCATAATAGCCTTAAGAAATATGTTTCAAAATCTTACACCAGGGTTGTAAATAAGAAGGTGAGAAGAACAGAATTTAGTGGAGGGAAAGCATAATACGTTTAAATGCATGCAAACTAATACTGATCCTTCCAAACACCTGTTTTAAAATATCATTTATGGAAATGACTAAGATACTGTTTCAAAGGCTGAAAATATGTTGGTGTAAACTTATGCTGCACAAACCAGATCATAGCAATCCAGTTGTGGTCCAGATCCTGGTAGTAGAAATCTGGATAATGACATCATTCAGTTTATGTGACAAGAGGATTTCAGTCGACGTATTTTAAAAATGAGTTTTACAGATATTCTCACCTAATAGATTTAATACAAAATCCAACATCTTCTTTGGGTCACTGAGCTATGGAAATCCATGAATGACAAATACATTTGTCTTAATAGCTACACCAATTGATGGCAGTGAGACCCTTCCACTGCTCTTAATAACCAACGCCTTATTCTCTTTCATTGTCTAATTCTGTACCTGAAGCTATCCTTACTAGTAGTACATTCAATGGACTCTGGGTAGAAGAGAAAAGCTTTTGTCACAATTTATACCCACTTGCTCTTTTGCATATTAAAACTGTTATAAACAGATGCTATTTAAATAAGAAAAATATTTAAATCCTAAAAATTGGGAGATTTCAGGCTTGATTTCATTTCCTATTTCAAACAACATAACCCATGAGAAAAAAAATTAAATTATCTGGTAAGCAAGTACATTGCTAAAATAACAAAGAATATAGGCGAGGATCACTTTCCCTAACTATTCTAACATGAAAACTCTTTTCAAAGTCAGTTCTATGCTTGTGGAATGAATCTCTGCAGAGAACCTTCCATTGCAGTCTGACAATGGAACAGGTAAAGAATCATCTGCCCCAAGTTAATCTGAACATCAATTAAGATCTTTGAAGAGCCTTCTGAAATCAAGCAAATAGCCACTGAAGAGACCCTTTTTCTGTGGTAGCTCCTAAATTATGACAATATAGATTTATGGACCTCTGTGTGTCTGGTGCTGATTTTATTAGCCCTGTGGTACCAGGTGAAACTCATACCGCTTGCCTAAGCATTAAATGTAATTTGAGTTTCTCTTTGTGGTACTTTATCCAGTGTTTTTATCTTTGATTAGCTATTCCCCCCCCCAAATGTTACAAAATAAGTCAATAACAATTAAAATTTTAAACAACTGAAAAATCGCTAGCAAAGGTAAAAGAGCACGCTTACTGCTATTGTTTCTTCACTAAAATACTTTGTTAAGTCACCAAACTTGAAATGAAGTTTTGTGTTTAGCACTGGAACCTACAGTACAAATAAAGAGGTACAAAGGGCACACATATGCTGGCACACCTAATAGACACAGCCTCGGAAATTACAAGACTTAAGCACCTTTGATTGCAATAGGACATGGGAGCTCACACTGGACTGTGATTTCAAAGTAATATGGTAAATGCAGGCAACAATGAATAGCACAGGATTCAATCACTCCTTCTTCACCTGAAAGCACTTAAAGGCTCTTCTAAAGGAATGGATGAGGTAAAAATATCTAGCCAGAACTGGCTGCAACCTTTGAAAAAGTCCATTCTAATTGAGAATGGTTACGTAAATCACAGATAGAATGCATCTCACACATCCCACAGTGAATAAAACCAAAATGTTTTAAACTGTGAACTGTTTTCAGAAGTTTAAAATACCTCACTGAAAGCATTCTATCAAATTAAAAAAAATCTCTCCCTTTACATCCATAGTACAATACCAGCCATAAATCACAATGAGAAATGAAAATAAGACCAGTTGAGTTTGGTGGAACTCATTATTAAATAAATAACTCATTATTAAATAAATGTATTTGTTTAGTGTTCCTCCAATAAGAAAAGTTGGGTTTCTGTCACTGTAGAAACCTAGCATTGATTGTAATCCTAACATATAACATAAAGGCTGGAATCATGTTTATCTCAGCACAGCATAACATTAAGAATAATAATCATGTGGTGTCAAATCAATTCTGACTCATGGTAACCCTTTTCAGAGTTTTCTAGGTAAAAAGCACTCAGAAGTGGTTGACCATTCCCTTCTTCCAGTGGCTGACTCTTCTCCCTGGAAGCATTCCCCTCTGGCTCCACAGCCAGGTATCTGGGCTATCTAGACAGCTCCTTTATACATACATAAATACAACAGGCTCAGGCAAGGGGGGGCACACAATCATTTGATTGTGTGATAAGTCATATGATTCCCATTTTGTCCAACTGCACAATATATCTGCAGAAGTGCTTTTCCACCTTGGTGCAATGAGTGCCATCACTCGTGAGTTAGGATTACTATAGTTACTCAACAGGAATCCAGCCAAAGCGTTGAATAATTTCAAACATATGCTCTGATTCTGTTCCATATTTATGTTTGCAGAACTCCAAGTGCAGAAACTGTCATGGCGGCCTGACAGGCACTCGTCTTTCTAGACATACATGAACAGCACTTAGAGTTTCGGGATAGCTTCTGAAGTTGGACAGTGGCCATAATGGAGGTGAATAAGGAAGCACAGAACCCTTGCATGGAAGATAACACATAAAGTTATCAAGGATGCAGACCAACACACATGAACCCGCTCCTCCCTCTGAGCTAACACACCTAGGACTGCACTCTACATGTCCTACTGATCGTGTTTAGTCCATGAATGCCGGCTGAAGTTGGAAGATCCACCCAGTGCATTATTAGATGAACTCTTTAAAAAAAATCAGGCATCCTTCTTGGCATAGTAACCAAGTGGCAGGGGAAAAGAAAAAAGAAAAGAAAAAGAAAAAGCAAGATTATCACTTGACTCTTTCCCTAATTGTATGATGGCTTCTGCAGTTGAATTAAGCAGGAGCTTTAATTCCTTCAAGTGGAGATAAATGCATGGAGAATTTTTTTAAAATGCAATGCTTGAAATCTGCATGGATAGCACATCTAATTGTCTGTGCAGAGCACCTATTTTTATTCTACGCTATGCTAACATGGTTGAGATGTGTATTGTTCAATTCAAGTTAAATCATGATTAAAGGCTGTAGCCCACAGTCATCAAAATCAATAAAAAGTGTTGTGGCGCCTTCCTTCCTTAGTGCTACAAGCGGAATTTTACTTACACATTTTCCACACGAACTCGTTGGTAGTCTGAAAGAATGGCTCCAACTGAAACAGCATCCACATTTTCTTTATCCTGGAGGGGGGGGATGTATAATTTAAATATGGTAAATGGATGGAATAAAGAAAATTAGTGAAGCATCCATCACCATGATCTATATTTGTATTCAATGAGGCAGTTAAAGGCTCCCAAACATCTACACCTCTGTAAAAGTGTTCACATCACATACACCAGGAATCACTCCAAGGAGGAAAAGCACTAGTGCTGCCAACAAATTAATTTCTGGTATCCACATTTTTAACTATACTTCTCTGGATTGCTTTTACATCTACTATTACCCATTTCAAGATACTCATAGAATCATAGAGTTGGAAGAGACCTCAAGGGCCATCCAGTCCAACCCCCTGCCATGCAGGAACCCCATCACAATATTTCCGACAGATGACCACCCAACCTCTGCTTAAAAACCTCCAAAGAAGGAGACTACACCCTCCCTGGCAGCATATTAAACTGCTGAACAGCTCTAACTGTCATGAAGTTCTTCCTAAATTTAATATTTTTTCCAGTCGTTTGAAACTATTGCCCCAAGTCGTAGTCTTTGAAGCCATGGAAAACAAACCTGTTCCCTCTTCAATATGTCATCCTTTCAAATATTTAAACTATCATATCCCCCCTCAGCCTTCTTTTTGAAAGGCTAAATATTCCCAGTTCCCATTTATTCCAGACCTTCAACCGTCCTGGTCGCCCTCCTCTGTACCCGCTCAAGGTTATCAACATCCTTTTTAAATTGAGGTGCACAAAACTGGACACAATACTACAGGTGGGATCTGACCACCTGTTTGTTAATGGTCAAGTTCTAAACTATCTCTGGAGCCATGACAGTTGAATGGAGTGCTTCTAGGTGTGGCCTATATTATAGGATTCCGTGGAATCTGTTGTTTGGATTCAAAAAAATACACACAATTATTTTTACACTCAATGAAAACAGCGTCTTGGCATATTTAGATACCTTATTAAATGTTGCACGTTTCCATTCCTGAATGAGAGTGGGGGAAAACTCCTTTTGTTAAATTAGGGGAAATATTTTAAAAACCTTGCATTTTGCACAATGCTTGTGGGAAAAACATATTTTGTGCAAAATTCAATTTTTTCTGTATAAAACTGCAAGATACTTTAGTGAATTTCTTGTACCAAATGTCTACCCCTCCCCAAAAATATGCCCCAAACCCTTGTAACCTCAGCCAAGAAGGAGAAAAAGCTTGAAATTTTCCATTATAACCTGTGCGAATTAAATAAACAGTGATATACATCTAACCATGGTCATCCAGTGGCTAGTGACTTCTGTTATAAAGGATATTCTTGATCATGTTTCCCAGAAATATTGGGGGGAGGGGGCAGATTGGCAATCAAATGGATAAACTATCTTAGGGAATAGAGGAGATGGTGTGCTGCAGATTATTAGGAATGAAAATCATTGCCGGAAAATTGTTGATCTCATCACATCTACTGAAACACTATTGTTGACATGTAACCAAACATTTCTGATGATGAGTTAAAGCACTGACATGTACTCCCATTTAAGAAAATCAGTGCAGAAACTACTGGTACCTAACCCAGATAAAAAAAGGCATGACTGAGTGGGATCTGAAAGCAATCTGGAAGTTAAGTCATGGAAACTGGACTTCTTTTCTCGTTAGATCAAAACGTTTCACTGCTCAGCATTTGGATCTATCAAGAACAGAAGTCCAGTTGCTGTGACTAGACATGGGCACGACTCGGCAAAATACTCGTTTCCGTTTCCATTCCTCGTTTCCGTTACATAACGAAATGAAGAACGACAATTACTCCGCCAGAACTCGAACTCGAACCGACTAAAGAAAAATTGGGTCTGATTTGTCGTGGTCATTCCTGGCGGCATCACAGCGATCGCGCGATGCAAAGCGGCTCAGGAAAAAGTTTTAAAAATAAAAAACCCCGATTCCCGGCCAAAAAAGCAGGCGAAAATATGCCTGCCTGAGGGCACCTACCAGAGGGGTGGTTTCTGGGGGGGTCCCCGGCCTCACCCCCTCCTTTCCTGGGCTGCGCATCCTCGTCGTCTCACCAACTCGCCAAGCGGCACGGCACAGAAAAAAAGTTTTAAAAATTAAAAAAAAAACCCGATTCCCGGCCAAAAAAGCAGGCGAAAATATGCCTGCCTGAGTGAGGGCACCTACCAGAGGGGTGGTTTCTGGGGGGGGGTCCCTGGCCTCCCCCCCTCTCCTCTCCTGGGCTGCGCATCCTCGTCGTCTCGCCAACTCGCCAAGCGGCGCGGCACAGAAAAAAAGTATTAAAAATAAAAAATAAAAACACCCCGATTCCCGGCCAAAAAAGCAGGCGAAAATATGCCTGCCTGAGTGAGGGCACCTACCAGAGGGGTGGTTTCTGGGGGGGGTCCCCGGCCTCCTCCCCCTCTCCTCTCCTGGGCTGCGCATCCTCGTCGTCTCGCCAACTCGCCATGCCATGTGGTGCGGATGAGGGATCCAAAATGGGGCGACCGCAAGCAATATTTATTTATTTTGAAATCGTGGTGGTCCAAAAACCCACCAAAGCACCACAGAAACATGTGAAAATAGCTATTTTAAAACTACCTGAATTTTTACAGTAGCAGCAGTGGGTTTTTCTTGCAACAAAACGTCTCCATTGATTTTATTTTATTTTATTTTTATTTTTATTTTTTTACACCTGCGCAATGATGGGCTGGCCATGGGAGTGGACCATGCAAATTTTGGAGCCATTCCACCAATTGCATGGCCACTTGACCAGGTTTTGACCAAGACTTCTGGGATGTGCCTGTCGGGCATAAAAAGCCCACTAACCGTAGCCCGAACCCGAACCCGAACCCGAACCCGAACCCATACGCCAGTACACTGTCCTTCTTAGTGGTTCAGAGAGGCACCCAGAGGTGCACCCCACGAACTCACCCTAACCTTACCCGTAACAACCCTAAGCCTAGCCCTTGCGCTAACCCCCCTAACCCCAAGCCAAATCTGTACCTGCATTGCACTCACGCAAGTACAGTTCCCTTCTTGGTGAACCACAGAGCGCCAAGACTGAGGAGGAGCCTTCCCCCAGTGTGCACACTGTGACACTGCAGTTAGCAGTGGGCCTGTGGTCAACAGAGAGAGGCACCCAAAAAAGAGGTGCCTCGAGTCTCAACTTGGTATGCATATCCAATTGGCTATGCATGCCATTTTGTAGCGGGCCAGAGGAGGCACCCACCCCAGAGAGATGCCTCCAGGAGCCCGCTTTCCCTTCATGGCGGGCAGAGGAGGGCCCACCCCAGAGAGGTGCACCCACCCCAGAGAGGCACCCACCCCAGAGAGGTGCCTTCAGGAGCCCGCTTCCCCCCCAAACCAGTACTAACGACAGACGAAAAAACGACAAACAAAACGACAAATTTTTGGAAAATTTCACGAAAAATGGAAACGAGCCGAAACGGGCCAGCTCCGACACACGACAACTCGAACATGTCATTTCCCCTGGTCGTGCCCATCTCTAGCTGTGACTTAACTTCTGGATAACATCGCTTCAATGAGAATCTTCCCAGACAGATGTGAGACCAATTACTTATGAAGCCTGTGAAATACAAGAATAATGCAGCAAAATGCATCCACTGTTTTTTTTTATTCCCTGGATTGCAACGGGAAATACATTTTACCAGTATTACTCCAAAATATTTTACAGTACTAACAAATGCATCATCAGTGTCACTATTCATAATATTTTAATTGGGTTAACTTAAGTTGCATGCCATTTCGGAATGTGTGTGTTGCGCAGGAATTAATTCACAGGTTTGGAAATTCATTACAGACAACTTTCCTAAGTCAACGGGGGAAACTGTCTCTTCCAATATAGATTAATGAAAGATGAAACTCTCATTAACCAAAACAAAAAAGCCTCCAGCTGCCAGGATTTCAGGGGAAATCTGCACTGTATGCTCCAAATAGTCCCACATAGATAGGTATGCTTAGGGTGCCATTGCACACTACTAAGCAAGCAAATCCACATTCTAGCTTTGCCAAGAAAACAAGACCCAGAATGCAAGAGAAAAGCACACCTGCGGACGGACCTGAAGCTTAGGTGAAAGGAAGCCTGTAGCTAGTGGCTAAGAGAGATAAGACAGGCGTTTGTGAAAGGGTCGTGAAAAGAATGGGCGCAGGAAAGGCTTCCAAAAACAAGAGGCCTGGGGGGGGAGCACAGAGATCAATTTGGCTCATGAAAAATGCAACCCTGTGAGTCACCCAAATGCCTTCAGCTTGCATCCTGCCAGTACAATCACTTGGTACAGTTTGAAGAAAAACAGATAGGGATTTTCCCAGAGGGTCTTCCCTGAATCATCGTGACTTCCAGCTTTTCTAGAAATCTAGAATGCAGTGGCATCCACAAAGACTGACACATGCTCTACCCTCCAAAAAGATCATGTTAATAGGCTGCTAAACAAAGGAGGGTATTTTAATCACTAGTCAGTAAGCAAATTATTAATTTAAAAATCTCATTTAATTTAACAAATTAAAAATTCAATCTTAATCTTAAAATCAGATTTAAATCTGGTTCTTAAATAAAACGCTTAGCAACTACTGATTTAAATCATGATTTAAATAAAATCCAGCCTGACACAAGACAAAATTCTTCTTTTCCATATACTCCAAGCCATGGGACTGCAGTCATCCAGTTTTAAGAGAGTTAAGAGGTTGTCATTCTGATTGAAACCGATTAGGCTGACTGTGGAATTTAGTCAAGGTTTGAACATGATTTCATGGCTCTCCTTCTGTGCATGTCCTGGCGGGCATTCACCATTCTGAAGACTGGCAGTCAAAGTCAAGGCAAGACGAGATGGGTAAGCAAAGAGAGAACAATCCAAACATTTTGGAACTGGAGCACTCGTGCTAGACTGTAAAACTTGTATTACCTATCACTAATAACATTAACTACATCATTATTGCCACTTCAGTACCCCGTGTTATGCTATGTATCTATCCTAGTACAGTACTTAACATATACATTACAACAAAATTATTTGCAACAGTTTGGGAATCTAACCATTTGCAGCTTCCCATGGCTTCTGTTTTTAGGACAAAATACCAGGAAAATATCGGATGTTCTGCTGCAAAATAACCATATACTCAAACTTTTCTTTCATGAACTTGTGCTACTTGTGCAAATCTGATTTCCAGGTAGAGGATCTGATAAATATGCAACAAGCATAACAAGTTTGCTAACAGAATTATGGTATTTCAGAAATACAGAGGCAGTACAAGATAACATCTCACCAAAACTATAACATCACTACACTTGACATTAAAATGTAAATTACAGTATAGTAGTTTACAAAGTAGCAACGTGAATAGCTTATTTGAAAAATACAGGCATGCATTTACATATCTACTGAATTTTATTTTGTACTATGACCTGTTTTTTTGGAAGTAAGCTGAACTTTGCCTTCAATAGACACTTTTAGGACTACCTATTTCTTGGCACTAACCGCATTCTCATGGAAGAACTTCCTTTCACAGGTAATGAGTAATGAAAACCATACATAATGATATAAATTCACAGTGACGTCCCTATAATCAGGATGAATCAAGTGCTTCAAATCTCACCCTAATAACCCAGAACTGGAGCTGAGAAATGGGCCCTCGAGGTTACCCTCAGGAAGCAGCTCGTCGGATTGATCTGACGTTCGGCAGTGTACAATTGGTCTGAGAATGGGGAGATGCTGATTTTAAGGTACAAATTGTTTTTTTTTAAATGACTTATTTAAAGGAATGTAAACCTCTGTGGAGCACCAGATCATTTAGCCCTTGTCTGGCCACGAAGAGAGCGATGCTATCAAGAACACATGGTGTATGTTTGTAGCAGACCTCTGTCAACTCCTTGAGCCCTTCTGGATTCATGTCACTAAGGGCAGAAACTGCACGGGCAACATGTTTCTTTTCTTTTCTGCATTATAACTGTCCCTCCCACCATACATAGTGCTTTCAATGGGACTGAAATATATAAATATGTCAGGTCCTTGGCTGATGCCCCCATCTATTCCCAAGCCTTCCCCAGTCTGTCTAATACTCCACTTGAATATAATCCACTGATATTTTTGCTTCTGTATTATGGTCTCCTAGGCATGGAATGCCTGGTGGAGACCATATTTTGTGCATGGATGAAAGAGCAAGAATGGGACAGTGCTATTACAATAAGGTTGAGACAGTCAAGGTGGGAGTTTCAGCTAGAAAGACTAGTTAGAAGAAATGTGTGACCTGTTATGCGTAAGATGTTACTAGGATCCCGAGTGCCCCTTTAAGTGAAGACAAATCTGAAAAATGAGGTTCCATGCTTATAAGCTATGAAATTTCATTGCTTGCAAAGTGACAACTGTTGGGCTTCTAACCTGAATCTGGCATTCATGATCCGGTTGCATAAATGAGCTCAATTTCATACTGCTTTGATAAACATTGCCAAGGGAGGTCAACAGTGCTGAAAGCTGACACTGAACCTTTTTATTCAATTTTTGAATAGGTGTATTCAACATGCCCTCTGTTTTTCATCTCAGCTGAGTGGGTCTCTCTTCCATGTGTGCTGGCATGCCGTCAGTGCACAAGACAGAGGAACTCCATCCCGCCATGGATTCCGTTGCAAGTCAAAGAAAAATGATTGCAGCAGAAGTGCAGATGTGGAAAAGCCCTGCGCAGAGTGCACTAGGGCATGCACAAGTCACACAGCTTAGAGCAGGGGTGTCCAAACTTTTTGCAAGCAGGGTCTGAATTGGTGAGGTGAAAATGTGTGGGGGCCAACCACTCAGCCACATTTGGCCCCCAGGCCAGACTCTGAACAAGTCTCTATAACATGCAAGGAGTCGGGGAGGACGCTTCAGCAATGAAGGCAGGGGCAGGTAGTCTAGGCAGCGGGCTGGGGGAATGGACAAAGCCAGGGAGGGCAGGCAATCTGTAAAACTGCAAGCTGGTGTTTCCATTCAGTATGGGGAGGGGCCAGCTGGTGGGGATGAGTGACAAGCTGAGCCGGTGGGCAGAAGAGGCCATGGCTGCTCAAAATTTGAAAGCGGGCCACATTTGGCCCCCGGGCCTGACTTTGGACATGCCTGGCTTAGAGGGAACCTTAGGTGTATTACATATCTGGTGTCACTTCTAGAAGAAGGCAGCTGATGTGGAAAGAATTCCTTTATTGGTTTGGTGAAATTCTGAGTCACACTTCACAGATTATTAGGCTTTTAATGCTCACAGGATGAAGTACTGATAAAGTTCTGATGTGGAGACTTAACTGAAGCTGGGATCCTGTTAATTTCCCGTGGCCTACCATGGAAATTTTACTGAAAATTGACAAATAGCTAAATACACAGAGAGAAACAGGAGAGAGAGAGAGAGAGAGAATTGGAAAACCTCACGTTTTAAGATTAGGATGTAAAAAAATTCAACCATGCTGCAAGAAATGGTCCTTGCGACTGCAAGGCCCAGAGGACTTTCAAAACCTGAACCTGAGATCACCTCTCTTGTACATATATTATAAACGCTTGTCTATAATTTTTCTGTACTATCCATGGAGCAGTGGTGCTTAGCCAGAGGATGTGAAAGTTCTCCACAACAATTTGCAATATGTTTGATTTTTAGTGGTCCAAAACAAGGTGTCACATACATTTGTATAATGTTAAGGACCACACACCCTTTTCCTCTGGGGCAAGGAATGCACTGAAAACTAATTAAAAGGATTAATAGGTTTTAACAGGATTAAAACTATTAATAGGATTAATAGGTTTTCAGTGCATTCCTATGGGAAGGCTATCCCAATAGCAGAAGGCTGTTGCCCCTGTAGCTGACAGACAGCTGATTTTGACAACCCCAATCTGTCTCTTGCGGCTGTGTTGAAAAGCCTTCCGCTGCAGGTAAACCCAGCAATGGCTGGTGGGCAAAGCAGAGACCCGGCGATCCTTGCCCAGCCTGGGCTGTTTGACAGCCCAGGCTGTTTATGAGGTAAGTGGCGATGGCGGTGATCCACCGCTGCTTCCCTTGCAAACAGCCCCCACGATGGAGGTGAGCTGAGGGAAGCGGTGGCAGCAGGGCTGGGTGAGGATCACTGCGTCCCTGCTTTGCCCACTGCGTTGGTGGGCGAAGCAGGGACACAGTGATCCTCGCCCAGCTCTGAAGCCACCGCTGTTGCTTCCCTCAGAAAGCCCCCCTGATGCCAGGGATTGGGTGTTGCAGCACCTGACCTGCCTAGCCGCAATGGTACCTTGTAAGACAAATGTAATCTATAGGGAAAATTTTGTTTTAGAAACATGCCTATTCCTGGAAATTTCATTCGTCTTACAAGTGTTTCGTCTTATGGGTAACTCGTCTTACAATGTACCACTGTACTCAGAAATGGTTTACCATTCCCTTCTTCTGGGGTCGTCCTGGGGCTGTGCAGCTTGCCAAAGGCCACACAGGCTGGCTCTTCACCTACAAGGCACAGTGGGAGATCAAACTCCCAACTTCTTGCTCCTCAGGTAGATATCTAAACCACTGATCATAAGAACGAATTATAAGAGTTATGCCTGCTAAACTTCAAATAAATATAGGTTTTACATTTTGATTTTTTAAAAAAATATTATTTTATTTCTTGATTGAATTTGCATTGACAACAGCACTTTCTAAAGGGATTAAATCGATCAAGTTTCAAGTAGACAAGGTCCCGCAGCGTTGAGCAAAAAAGCTGGATGCCCCCTTAAAGTAAGTCATCAAAACTGAATCTTCCTATTATAAACCTCAAAATTCTATTGCTACAGAGATGGGGTATATTCCATTGGCTAGGTGATACTCTTTGCAATGGTTCAAAACTTATAAACACAATTATGTGAAGGGTTGCTCCTATTTTTCTTTAAAAGTTGGCTTTATTACATAAATAAAAGAAGCATCCTGTGGCACTGGCTGGAGCATGAAATAGGCTACTGGCAAAGGCTTGAAGTATATAATATTTGTGAAAAAATATTAAAAATCAGCACCATAAAGAATGCAGTGTTGGAATAGTACTCAAGTACCCTGGTTTCAAACTCCAACACTTCTAAGGTTAGGAGTGGTGCAGCATCTCTGTTGTTCCAGAAACTCAATCCTCCTGTACTTGGGACTTAAAGACCCAAGTTTACATGCTCGTAATCCCAAATTAATAAAGGATACTATAAGCAACCATAATTTATGACATTGCAAATTGTCCTTACCACGGGTCATAACTCTTAGGATATCAGCCTTAATTTCCAATTTGTTTACAAAAAATGCAGTGCAATTTTATGTGCAAACATGTGGGGCAAAATGGAATATTTAAAAATCAATACAAACATTAAAAATAAAAATAAATAATCCAATAAAAACATAAACAATCAATATGTTGTAGCACCTTAAAGACTGCTATATTTTAATATGAGCTTTTGTGGGTCAAGTCCACTTTCCGACATTGTTTGATAAGTCTACAGAAGTATACTAGAACATTAAAACATTAAAAATGGGTAATCTTTAAAGTGTTGCAATGTTTTTGACTCACGGAGCTTCTGTTTGATTGTTTTGTCTGGTATTCCACTTTCTACTTGCCTTTATGGAGTTTGAGTTGGAAGGAGACAACCTAAACTTTGTCTTAAATTATAATCTTTTGGATCAAGGAATGAAGAGGCTTTTGATCTTAGATAAATGTAATAGATAGTAGATGAGATCTAAGAAAAGAGATTGTGAGGGGAGACTGTGATACTGTGGCTAAACATTAATTTGTTAGTATTGATGCAAATAGTGCATCTGGAATTATCTGAGTGGCCGTGCCGGAGGGTAATAAGGAGTAGTAAAATCTAACTTGTGTAATTGTATTAAATAAACATTATAAATGTTTCAGTAAAAACCAAGGCTACCATTAAAATATATTAGGTGAAGCCCAAATGCCAAAGTAGAACATCAGTACAGTACTTTACATTTCCTTATAGACGGACTTAACAGACATTTTATTGCAATGTACATTTGGATAAAAATGTCTGCCTGATTCTCATGTACTACTCACCTTGTTTTGAATTTTGTTCAAAAGCTTTCATCAAAAATAAGAAGGATTTGGTATGCTGTTGATTCCTGCTAACTCTCTTCCCTGACATGTCACCATTATTCCTTTTTCTCAACGTCTTTGTGCTAATAATTTTATCATTGTGAAGAGTTGCTACTGGCACTCTTGCTGAACCTTCTGTTCTCACCCACCCCACCAAAGGAGCTACCAAAACATAGCACCTGCTGGACCACAGGGAGAGACAGATGTAAGGGAAGCAGACAAGGGAGGGGTGGGTAAGATGGCAAACGGGATCCCTCTCTTCAAGAATCTAGAAGTTGAGTCATCGGTACTGAACTTATTTTTCTTGAGAGACAGAAACATTTCGCTGCTCATCCAAACAGCTTCATCAGTCTGAATACAGCCAGTGTGAGTCCTCCATCCTATAGTCAGCTTTGACTTCTTGTCACCCTGGTCTGAGATAGGCTCTTAAGATGAACAATGGCCTGAATAGGCTTGTCAGGTAGACAATAGTATCCATAGCCTTAAGGTGAACAATGGTCTAAGGTGTTCAAACCTATATAGTACGGGTCGTTAGCTATGGCCTTGATGGTGAAGGCTTTTTGATTTGTCTAGGTATTGTTGAAAGCACACCCTGATAAATAGGGGTAACAGCTCAGGACCAGAATCAGTAGTACACCTCCATTTGAAGAACAAAGGGCACTCATTCAAAGATGAGGATGTACAAATATTAGACAGAGAAGATAGGTGGTTTGAGAGAGGAGTCAGGGAAGCCATTCATGAGAGCAATGAAACCCCCTCTCTCAACAAAGGTGGGGGCCTCAGGCATAGTCTATCTGCTACTTATCAGGGTGTGTTTCACCTTGCTTCCAGTAGGGCACCCAGCTCCCACCCAGACCAAAAGAGGTGCTGGAGGTAGAAGAGGCAGAAGACATGGTAGCAGCAGAACCTCCAGGTAGAGCTGGAGTCCACAGACAGTGACTGGGAGTCAGCATTACAAACTATCTCTATGGGGTGTTGGCTATTTGTGACAGCTGTTGAAGTCATGTCAATAGCAGGATAACAAGGCCACTTCCCTAGTGAAGAAAACCTGGGGTCTGGTAGGGACTGAGCAACCTATAGGCTAGTGCCGATAACTCAGCACCTGGAAGGGTCAATGGGTTCAAGAAGAGGTTGTTAGTGCTTTCATCCCTAAACATTGCACACTAGCCTCAGTAAAATCAAGCTCGGGCAGTTCTACGAATCTTGAATTGATTCATGCACTTAGCAAGGGTGCAGATGCTCATAACTATCTAAGCAAGATTTATATATTATGTGTCACTTTGGGAAAATGCTCAAAAAAAGGAATAAAAACTTTCCTGTCTCTACTGCCTTCAAAGAACAAGTTTTGGTCAAGAGGGAACCTCTAAGACAAAGCTTCTTTGACCATGGAAGAGGAGGTCTATATAAGAATGTAAGAACATAAGAAGGGCCATGCTGGATCAGGCCAAAGACCCATCTAATCCAGCTTCCTGTATCTCACAGTGTCCCCAACAGATGCGTCTGGGAGTGCATGAGACTAGATATCTGTCTCCTGATACCTACTGTTCCCAGAAGCTACTACCTGAGAATGACAGGACTGAAACACCAACCGATCAGAAATCTGCAATCAAACATTTTTAATCTCCTCATAATTTGGAGATCCTAAAAATGCCAGTGTTTCCTCCCAAAAGACCAATGTTTCGATGCCAAACGGGAAAGCTTTGTTAGAATTCTTTATTAGAGACCACGAGGATTCTCAAAAAAACACAAAACAATTTTTAAACCCACAGAATTAAAAACAGTATTACTGGATGTGCTTTTTAATCCTCTTGTTACCTAATTCTTTCAGTTCAGCAGGAAGAAAATTAGTGATAATGCTTTGCATTTAATTAGTATATTACATGCACTGTAATTATTAGTGGGAAATGTTATATTAATGAAAGTGAAAGTTACCAGTAAATTACCTTGTAGTTATTGTCGATTTCCCAAGCTACTGCTCCTTAAGATAACCCCTCTCCCTATGGTCCTTCCGGTAATTTTTCCTTGCCTGATAAACATGATGATTAAGCAGCACACTGTGCAAACCTTTGATACTTTTTAAATTAAATCCATGCCCAGCCTAAGGGCTGTGTCTGATTTCAACTAAATGTGTCAGTTAATCAGATAAAAAATTATCAGTAACTCAAAGAAACAGCAGCCTAAGGCTTCATCAGGGCTAGGGAAAGCTGAACAAAATAAGACATTCAGACAATATCACATTATGAGTAAAGGTTACTGATAAGCATAAAGCCAAACAGAGCTGTTCATCACCTTAATAATATCTATGTTTGGAGAACTGTTACATACAACAGTCAAATTATCACTTTTCAAAAAGCAATTACAAAATAGACTACTATGCCAATAAACCATTAAACTGAACATACACTAGGGAAAACAAAAAAAATATACAAGATCTGTTTATAAAAAATCCTACAGAAAGGTCTATATGTTTACATATAAATGAATTTATACATTCAAAACAATGTTTTGATTTGGCTAACAAAACCTCTACATCAACAAGCTCACATTTTGCATTCCTCTGCAACATTTTGTAAGTCGTAAAAGTGTGTGCCATTCAATCTGGTTATCCTCCTGTGCCATCTTTCTCATGAGTTATAGCTCAATGAGTTCTGCAATGATAAAATTGAGGTTACTGAACTTTTTCTGCATTCCTCACCAATCCCCTCCTCCATCTTATTTCATATTTCCCCAAGTTTACCCTTTCCTAGCCAACTTTGTCCTGAATCTATTTTCTCGCTCCCTAGATGCCACCCTGAATTAATGTACTCCCAAATTTGGCAAAAAATATAAAACATCAAAATGAAAAATAGCCAGAATTCCATTTTGAGAAGAAATTGGAGGCATTTATCACAAAACCATTTCATTGGGAAATGATTTTCCTATACTGATTGTTTTTCAAGGGAGGCATCCCGGGCTACAAAAATACATTATTTCCCCCATGTATAAGACTATATTTTTGTCTAAAATTGCTAGAGTAAAACTTGAGGTCCGTCTTATACACAGAAGGAGGGAACCACATGGTTGTGAAACTGTTATTCTGAGATGGAAAAGTGGGGGTCGTCTTATAAACAGGCACATCTTAGAGACAGAAAATACTGTAATCTTGGGGTTCCTCCCGCAGCCCTATAGCCACTTTGCTCTCCCAGTGTCCACATTATTCTTAGGGAGGAAATCACTCTACTGTTCTCACTTAAATACAGCACACATCATTTTCACCCTTATTAATTTATTGTGCCAGTCTTACCCATTGAGCATCACCCTCTCAACATCAATATCCCTTTTGATGTTTTACTTATCAAAACATACCATAAAATCTCCCATTTTGGGTTGGGGGGGAGGAAAGCAGGGGGGGGGACTTCTGTCAACTTGTCTTAGCCCCAAATTGCTGAAATACATTTCTTCATTCTAAGCCTATAGCTCCCTACAATCTACCTTCCAACATCCTCCCTTGCTACAATAATGAGCTCCTATCGCATTGAAGGTCCCAACGCCTCTCTATTTGTCTTACATTGAAGAAGACAGCCTAGCGGATAACCAGAACCCAACTTTAATACCCATAAATATATCTGCACACTTTCATTAGACTCTTACTCACCTTCTACAGTGGTGCCTCGAGTTATGAATGCCCCTAGTTGCAAAAATTCGAGTTGTGAATGCCCCTAATTGCACCATCCAGGGTGCAATGCCCCCCATGAATTGAAGTCTTCTGTTAAAACCTTGAGATACAAAAATTTCCTATGGGATGCCTCAAGATATGACAATTTTGTGGAAGACTTCAATTCCCAGGGTTCATTGCGCCCCATTCAATTTCAAGTTACGAAAATTTCAAGATATGAAGAATCACAAGGAATGGATTAACATCGTAACTTGAGACACTACTGTATTTTCTTCCTTGTTTATTTTCGACAGTGGCTATTTTATCTTTTTTACACAGCTACATAGAGTATGTTTCTGGACTAGAATATAAACAATACATCATATAGCTGCTGTACTGCATAGTTCATATTATTTATTTATTTATTTATTTGGTACACTTTTATACCGCTCCTTTTTTCCATAAAGGAACTCAGGGCGGTTTCCAGTTAAAAACAGCTAAAACAGCTAAAACAGCAATAACAAAGACAAGGATAAAATGGCAAGACAGCAGAGAGGGAGAACCCTCCGCAGAGAGCAGTGGATCAAAAAAAAAAAAAATAAACAGAAAAAGGTCACCATATGCCTCCTTAAAAAGCAGAGTTTTTAATGGCTTTTTGAAGGCGGGCAGGGACTGTGCAAGGCGCAGCTCACTCGGAAGTCGGTTCCATAGGGAGGGGCCAACAACAGAAAAGGCACGGCAGCGGGTTGCCAACTTCCGCGCCTCCCTCGGAGCGGCCACCCTGAGTGAGCGCACCCGTGACAATCGAGTAGGTCTGGCCTCAGTTGATCTCTGGGAGATACGCTCCACCAGGTATTCAGGCCCCAAGCTGTGGAGGGTTTTGAAAACCAAAACCAAGACCTTGAACCTTATCCGGAGAGCAATGGGCAACCAATGCAGGCGCGCCAGAACTGGGGTGATATAATCGTGTTTACGGGCACCCACCACCAGTCTGGCCACCGCATTTTGTATCTGCTGGAGTCTCCGGACAAGGATCAAGGGCAACCCCATGTAAAGTGTGTTGCAGTAGTTGATCCTCGAAATCATGAGCGCCTGCACAACTGTTCTCAGGGAAGACTCATCGAGGTACGGACGGATCTGGGTGATCCTGCGGAGTTGGAAAAAAAGCGGCCCTGGAGACCGCCATCACCTGGGCTTCCAGGGAGAGGGCTGAATCCAGGACCATGCCCAGATTCCTTGTCCTGTCCGTAGGCTGGAGGGAAACACCCCCCAGGCTAGGGAGGGGGCCATTGTACCTAGACAAGGGCACTCCGAAGAACAGAACCTCGGTCTTCTCCGGGTTAAGCTTGAGCCTGTTCATCCTGGTCCATTCCAGAACCGCCTCCAGGCACAGATCAAGGGAGCGAACTGCCTCCACTGCAGACGAAGAAAAGGAGAGATAGAGCTGTGTATCATCAGCGTACTGATGACAGTGAACTCTAAATCTCCTGATGACCTCCGCCAGCGGCCTCATATAAACATTGAACAGCATAGGGGAGATTGCCGACCCCTGGGGAACCCCACATGGAAGTGTCCAAGGAGCCGACAAATCCTCCCCCAGCTGAACCCGCTGGGACTGGCCACTAATAATAGTCATTATTAGCTGGAATCCTGCTGCACAGATTCAGTTTTGCAGTGAGCATAAGATCAGCAACAATTGGACTGGTGTTGGTTAACTACAATTCAGAGCCAGACCTATTCAGAGGGAAAGGTTTCAGAAGGATGGGAAGGAGAAAATGAACACATCACACTAAGACTCCTTGATCAGTGTTTCTCAGCCTGTGGGTCATGACCCCCAAAGGGATTGCAAGGTATTCTCTGGGGGTCATGGGTTACCTTATACTGTATGTGTTGCAACCCTTGTTAAATAATTTCTTCCTTCACCTTTTTGAGCTGGAGAGTAAAGCTAGCATGTATGTGTAATGTATGAAAGACAGGTCCATTGAGGGAGAAAGAAGCCTTTAAATTCTGAGAAAGGGTAGCTCTATCCCTTCAAAATGCCTTTTTATGGAAATGTCATGCGGCACTGCAGGTTATTGGGATATTTTAAAGGTGGGATTTTACTTGACTTTCACATGCACTATTTCCAAGCTACCCATCCTGCATTTCTGCATCTGATTTTTCTGCCTAAGTGCAGTACTTACATTTCCCCCCTATTAAAAATAATTTCATTTCTAATGGCCCCATTCTCTAATCTGTGATGGTCTAATCAGTCGGAATAAAAATGAATTCATGTAAAAGAGAAAAAGGCCAAACATGGTTTGCACTGCCCCAAAACACTCAGAGCCTCTATAACAGATTATTGGAAGCAAAAAATATTGTGTACTGGGGGGGGGTTGAAAAAAAATTTAGAAATGTATTTTAAAGAATTAAGTGACATATTAGAAAGGAATAGAGAGTCCAATTCTGAAATTGCTTTCTTATCAATATTTGTTGATAATAATTACAATTTTTAAAACTAAAGAGTTGATTACAAATTTATTGACTGTGGCTAGATTAATAATAGCTAGAAATTGGAAATCTAAACATGAACTATATTTAGATAAGTGGTACAATGAAATATGGAATATTGCTTTAAATGATAAATTGACGTGTACTTTAAAGATTAAAAAAGGAAAGTTAAAAAGATTTTTTAAATGTTATCTGGGGTGAATTTGAATATGTGCTTGTAAATTTGAATATGTGCTTGTAAGAGATAAGGCTAAGGCTTCCACGCAACAATCGATTTTGTTCACAAGAGGAGGATAATGAATGTAATGTAAATAAGAGTGGTCCTGTTGGAGAAGGGGTGCACTGTTGTTAATGTTTTGTCTTTTTTGTAATTTGTAATTTGTATTTTTTGTCTATAACAATAATTAAAAATATTTTAAAAATAATTTATATTTAAACATTCAACTTAGAAAACTAAGTTCTCATTATATTATATCCGGGTGGTTCGGGACCTCAGCAATCCTAGTCTGGCCAGGCCTCCTCCTACTGAGTTCAGTAGTGAGCAATTTGCAGCCTTCTTTCGAACTAAAATAGAGGCCCTCTGTGCCGGCTTTGACTCCAGTTGCAGTGGTCCTGCCCCGCCATCTCCAGTTGCTGGTCCGCCTTCGTCGCCTCGGTTGGATGCGCTTGGGCCTGTTTCTGCTGTCGAGGTCTCCAGTGCTATGGCGCATTGCCGGCCTGCCTCCACCCCTTTCGACCCTTGCCCTGCCTGGCTAATTAGAGCTGCCAGAGGGACTATGGCCGAATGGGCTTCTGCCATCGCCACCGCCTCCTTCAGCGAGGGGGTTTTTCCCTCTCGTCTGAAGGAGACGGTGGTAAAGCCCATTCTGAAAAAACCTGGCCTGGCGGTGGACGATTTAACAAATTATCACCCAATCGCCAACGTCCCATTTATGGGCAAGGTGATCAAGAGGGTGGCGGCGGTTCGGCTGCAGTCATACCTGGAGGATTGGCAGTGCCTCAATCCATGCCAGTCCGGGTTCAGGCCCCGCTGGGGTACCGAAACAGCTTTGGTCGCCCTGCAAGATGACCTTCTCCGGGCGGCCGACAGGGGTTGCTCTACCCTGTTGGTCCTCCTGGATCTGTCAGCGGCCTTTGATACCGTCGACCACGGTATCCTGTTGGACCGGCTCTCTGAGGTCGGATTCGGAGGCACTGCTCGCAGTTGGCTCCATTCCTTCCTGGAGGGCCGCCCACAGTACGTGCAGCATGGGGGGGAGTTATCGGCCCCTTGGATTCTCCCTTGTGGGGTTCCACAGGGGTCGTCTCTGTCCCCCATGCTGTTTAACATCTACGTAAGGCCGTTGGAGGGGGTCATCAGGAGTTTTGGAGTCTGCTGTCATCAGTACGCTGATGACACGCAGCTCTATGTCTCCTTCACCACCTCTGCTGTGGAAGCTGTGAGGATCCTCGACGGGTGCCTGGAGGCCGTACTGGCTTGGACCAGGGCGAACAGGCTTAAGCTCAACCCCGAGAAGACAGAGATTATGTTCTTCAGGAGCTCGCCGTCGGGGTACGGTGGCCCTCTCCCCTGTCTGGGGGGAGTTTCCCTGCAGCTCGCGGAGAGGGCGCGGAATCTGGGTGTGTTCCTGGACCGGGCGCTCACCATGGAGTCCCAGGTGGCGTCGGTGACCAGGTCCGCCTATTACCATCTCCGTCGGATTGCCCAGATCCGCCCGTACCTCGACGCGAACTCTCTGGGAACAGTGGTCCAAGCTCTGGTGATCTCGAGGCTGGACTACTGTAACGCCCTCTACATGGGGTTGCCCTTGACTCTTCTCCGGCGCCTGCAGCGGGTACAGATCGCAGCGGCCAAGCTGGTGGCTGGTGTGCGTCGCTATGACCACATCACCCTAGTCCTGGCCCGTCTGCACTGGTTGCCCGTTGCAGCCCGGATTAGATTCAAGATCTTGGTTTTAGTTTATAAAACCCTCCATGGCTTGGGACCGGACTACCTGGCAGAGCGTATCGCTCAGCGATCAACCTCGGCCCGTCCCATTTGGCAGGCGCGAGCGCACTTGCTTCGGGTCGCCACTCCTCGCGAAGCCCGGAGGATGAGTACTCGGACCCGGGCTTTCTCAGTGGCGGCCCCCAGCCTCTGGAACTCCATCCCCAGTGAAGTGCGCTCTGCAGAGTCCCTGCTGGCCTTCCGGAAGGCGTTAAAGACCCATCTTTTCCAGGAGGCCTTTGGCGACTCTTAACTAAGTTTTTTTTTTCACCATCGCTACCTGTTTTTATTTACCACTGTTTAGTTATTGAGGTGCCATAAGGTTTTAACTTTTGTTTAGTGTTACTATCACCCGTCCTGTCTGTGCACTATTGTAATTTGTGTGGCTATTGCAGCCTTGTAAGCCGCTTAGAGTACACATTGTAGATAAGCGGGGTATAAATGCAATAAATAAATAAATAAATATATATATTACATGACCAGTTACTTGCAATACCTTGACTAGCATGTGTGTGTGTGTGTGTGTGTGTGTGTGTGTGTGTGTGTGTGTGTGTGTGTGTGTGTGTGTGTGTGTGTGTGTGTGTACCAGAACTAGGGGATATCCACTCAAACTGAGGGCTGGGAAAGTAAGTACAGACAAAAGAAAATATTTTTTCACCCAGTGCATTGTTAGTCGATGGAACTCCCTGCCACAGGATGTGGTGATGGCATCTGGCCTGGATGCCTTCAAAAGGGGATTGGACAGATTCCTGGAGGAAAAGTCCATCAAAGGTTACAAACCATAATGGAGATGTGTAATCTCCAGGCTTAAAACCAGGGTACGTCGAGGGCCAGATGCAGGGGAGTGGTACCAGGAGACAGATATCTAGTCTCATGTGCTCCCAAACACATCTGGTGGGGCCACTGTGAGATACAGGAAGCTGGACTAGATGGGCCTTTGGCCTGATCCAGCATGGCTCTTCTTATGTTATGTTCTTATGTTATGTTGCGTCATTACAGTTGTGATTGACCTTCGTGACCTCATGCCCATGGAGTTTTCTTGGCAGGAATACTGGAGTAATTTGCCAGTTCCTACTCTAGGTGCCTATAGCAAGTGCCTACAGCACCTTGTATTCCCTGGTGGTCTTCCATCCAAGTACTAACCAGGGCCAACCCTGCTTAGCTTCCGAAATCAGATGAGATCAGATGTGCTTAGGGTAGTGGTTCTCAATCTGGGGGTCCTCAGATGTTCCTGGACTGCAAGTCCCAGAAATCCTGGCCAGCTCAGCGAGTGGTGGAGGCTTCTGGGTGTTGCAGTCCAGGAGCATCTGAGGACCCACAGGTTGACAACCACTGGCTTAGGGCATCTAGGCAGCTTCTTGACCCGCATAACCTGTCCTAAAACAAAAACAGAGTGAATTACCTTCAACAAGGATCAGTAGTGAATTCTCTGAGCTACATTTATACAGGTTCCAGCCACTAAGTGCATGCACCTGCCCATGGCTGCTGTAGCCTCAGAGTCTTCTCTAGAAACCCTCAGCTGTACGTATTTAACTCACCCACAAACACTGAGCTACTATGTACATTAATACCTCAGATAACGAATGTCTCTGCTAGCGAATAATTCAGAAAGCGAATGGAAATTTCTGGGTATACAGCTGCCTCAGATAAGAATTTTTTCATAATGCCTTGCAAATAAAAGTGTAGCCAGGATGCATTGCACTCCTGTTGTTTGTGGAGGGGTGGGAAAAGTTAAAGTTTGTTTTTTTATGGTGTTTTGGAGCTATTCTGGACATTTTTTGCTAAGGGATGGAAAGGCAGGGAGCTAACTTTTATTAATCAATGCACTGCTTTTCTTTGCATTTTTGGCAGGAACAGCCTGGGGTAGTCTTGATGCTTTCTTTTCTCCATGTTTGCAATCTTTTCCATTGTTCTGCAGGAAAGAACAGGCTGTGGTTCTCTTGCTGCTTGTGTTTGTGTATGTTTGCATTTCCCCCCCCCAATTGCATTTTTGATGGGAACAGGCTGGGGTACTCTTGATGCTTTTTTCTCTCCATGTTTGCAATATATTCCATTGCCCTGCAGGCAAGAACAGGCAGGGGTTCCCTTGCTGCTTGTGTTTGTGTATGTTTGCATTTTTCCCCATTGCATTTTTGGCAGGAACAGGTTGGGGCAGTCTTGCTGTATTTTTCTCCATGTTTGCATTGCAATGCAGGGCGGGGTGGTGTGTGTGTGTGTGTGTGTGTGTGTGTGTGTGTGTGTGTGTGTGTGTGTGTGTGTGTGTGTGTGTGTGTGTGTGTGTGTGTGTGTGTGTGTGTGTGTTCCTGCACTGCATGCCTTTAAAGTGCACTCTAGAAAGACATTGGGGGGGACACAACTTTTTTGCCTTTTTTCAGACCTCCTGAACAGATTAATCGATTTGCTTTTCATTTCAATGGATAATGAACTGCCTCGGATAACAAATTAAATTTGTTATCAGAGGTACCACTGTACTCAACCTTTCTGTGTAAGGTATGTTCAAGATTTTAATTCATGTTTTTATGACCTTATTTAAACATAAAAACTTAACATAATCTGTGACTCCTGATTCTGAGTTCTGATCAGTCTAATCAAGTCTGATGTCATCTACAAATTTAATGAGAAACTGTGTCACAACCTGACCAAGTCATTCACAAAGATATTGAATAACACTAGGCCCACAACAGAACGCTATGGCACCCTATGTCATTCTGTTGCAGAATAATGAGGGTCTACTGGTGATTGGGGTCAGTCAAACAGCTACAAATTCACCATGCCACACAGTATCTAGCAAGCTACCTTGCATCATTTTAATATACTCTCCATGTCTGATTCACTCATTTTACGTAGATTATGGTCCAGAAATTCATTGTGCCGTTCCTCTAAGACATAACCCTGTTGATTGAAACTTCTTTCACTGATTTTGCAGTGCAACTCACATACAACAGGTGTGATTAACACAGCTAGTTAAAGGAAGTACAGTAGTGCCTCGGATAACGATGGTAATTCGTTCTCCAAGGTTAGTTGTTATCCAAAACACGTCGTTATCCGAAACGCAGTTTCCCATAGGAATGAATGGGAAACCGTTTAATCTGTTCTGGAGCCTAGGAAAAAGGCACAGACACCTGTTTTTTTGCTCAAAACTCTTTAAAAAGTGCACTTTAAAGGTGCAGATGCAATTTTACCTGGGATAACTTTTTTACTGATTCATGATGGAAATTCATTGTCTGAGGCAGTCCATAGGGAAAATTCGTTATCCAAGGCAGCCCATAGAGAAAATTCGTTCTCCAAGGCAGACCTATACCTAGGAATAGCGATTCGTTATCTGAGGCAGCCCATAGGGAAAATTCGTTTTCAGAGGCAGCCCTGTACCTGGAAATTTGCAGTTGTTATCCGAATTATTCGTTATCCGGGGCAGTTGTTATCCGAGGTACCACTGTACATAATTGTATCTAATAACAATAAACCCACCAACAAGAAAGTTGATATCCTTTTCTCGGCACTTGCATTGATTTCCTCTAAGACCTGACTAAAAGTTCCCCAAGTTTGAGCAAGATCACCACAGCTAAAAATATGAGCCTCTGACAAGGCACATCCTGTCCAACCTGTTTTAACTGCATTTCAGGCCAGCTTAATCAACTTTAAAGGAAACGATTCCATTTAATCAATTACTTTAAACTCATTTATCTGTTTTCACACAAGACAACATTTCATCCTAAACCAGTCACAATGACATCAAATAGCTCAATTCTGCTGTTAAAAAAACTCCTGTACATATGAAAAATAATGTAGTTCAAACTATTTAAATGAAATGTACCATAGCTGACTTGAACAGAACAAATGTGATATGCAAGATTCTGGAGAAGGTACTTTGCTTTCTGGAGAAGGTACTTTACATTCATGCCATAACATTAGATAAGCACATCTTTGTAGATGAAAATCAAATATGCAGAAAGTGCAATAATGTACAAGCAGATAAGAAATGATGCCATGTCATATAGGCAAAAATTTATTGAAGCAAATATAGGATACATCAATAAAATATTCAAGGAATGTTTTTTCCTATAAGAAATGCCTCTATTTTCCAAGTCTGGCAACATGATTCACTTACTACTTCACCAACTACTGGTCTATTTCTGGGCACAATTCAAACATTAGGTTATGATGCAGAAAGCCCTACATATCTTGGATCCAGGCTATTTGAATACTGCAACTCCCACATGCCTGACAAGATGTTCTCAAAGTCCTTCTTTTTATCCTCTCACTATTTGGGAAAGTCAGAATATGGACTTGGTCTCCATTGGCTTTCATGCTGTGATCACCCTATGACAGTAGTGGTGAATCTTCAGTAGTCCAGATGTAACTCCCAGAATCCCAAGCCTGTATTGCCAATGATAAAGGACTGTGGAGGTGCGGCATCTGGAGTGCCAAAGGTTTGCCACCACTGCCGAGGCCAAGGGACGCTTAGGCTATTGCTGACTGATCAGCTGGCAGACTTTTTATTTGCAGCACTGCCCAAATGACCTATTAAAGTTCTCTGCCCTATATATTGACAGAGAAATTAGGGAAATTTTTCTAACATGTCTTCATAGGTGGTTGCAGATCAGCTCTGTTCTTTTCCCCCTCAAAGGTGGGGAATGCCTACTTTAGGCCCTGCTAGTTTAGGTGGCAGGAACAGTAAGTGAACCAGTAGCCTAGAGTTTTGCTTTTACCGCAATTTATCTCTGCTGCAAATACCCATGATACTGTTCTTTTATCTCAAAGTCCACACAAGGTGTGAGCAAGTGTTCTTCTGCTGTGTCCACCTTCATGCAGAAGACAAACCAATCAATGCTATAATTAAGAATCATAGCACTACTGAGTTGGAAGGAGACTTTAGGGCCATTGAGTCCAAGCCCCTGCTCAATGCATGAATCCAAATCAAAGCAGATCTTACTAACAGTCATCCAATTTTTTCTTAAATGCTTCCAGCATTGCCTTTCAATTGCCCAAAAGTTTGCTTTTTCAATGACAGAGGCTTTCATTTTTTCTCTTGTTTTCCAGGATCTTTACATTTCTTAGGAGATTCTTTTGAGCTCTTCAAATGTAGGTGTTGCTGCTGTTGCTCAATATCAGTGAAGTGTGCAACCTACGTCCTTGACTGCCCATACGTCCTGATATGAAAAACCCATATAAAAGGAATTGCCTTGCAATGTCTTCACCTTTAACTTTAACAGCAAGAAGAATGCATGTAAAATGAAAGACAAAATGCACACGTACACTCATCAACAGAGTGGATTTGGTTTAAACCAAACTGATGTAAAACAATTTTAAAATTCCTATTTTTGACCATTTAAATAAATGCAATTTTTAAAAATCATAGATCTTTATTCATCTGTTCCTCGGTCACCTCGTAAATAACACAAAAACTGCAAACCTCAATTATGAGACATTCTCCAAAAGTTCATCTCCTTCTAAAGTATTTAAAAAACATTTTTATTAAATTGAACAAAAAAGGTAGAAGTTTTTATGAGATTAAATTTCTTACACACTATTTTTATTCATGTGTAGACCTTTGGCAGCAGATATGTCTCCTATTGAAGGAGTTGTTCAGTTGAAAGTCATTAATTCTTTTACTGATGTGTTTCAATTGCAGTTTTGATCCTTTTAATACTTTAAGTAGATACTGGAAATGATACAACAAAATTAATAGATCAACAAAAAATTCTTTACTTTTTTGGATAAACATTAAAAGCAAAAAGTGTGCTTAATTATGTTGTAATTATGTGCTTTCTTATGTTGTAAACCGCCCGGAGTTCTTCCGGAAGAGACGGGCGGTATATAAGTCCAATAAATAAATAAATAAATAATAAACCACTCTCTGGGCAGTTTACAGGGAATTATGGAGGCTAAACATTGGTCCCACCCCCAGCAAGCTTGGCACTCATTTTACTAATCTCAAAAGAATGGAAAGCTGAGTAAGCCTTGAGGGAGTTATCTGGGATTGAACCCTAGGTCATGACCACAGTTATAGCTTCAGTACAGCTGATGGTCTGTTAGATTGAAAGGTTTTCTCTTCTCTTTTTTTTGTTAGACCCAATGGTGCAAGCCAAAGAATTAGCAGCCACGGTTAAAAACACACCAAATGGGGTTTTAAGCTCTTTTTTGAGGTTTTTAGTTTACAGATTTTGACAAACCTGTCTACAATTAATTAATGCATGAAAGCACACAATTTGGCTGGAAGACAGTGATTTGATTTTACATGTGTTTTAGTACATGTTATGTGTTTTTTTCTGCCACATACTGTACAATTAAAATATACATGGGTGTGTTTTTTCTCCAAGTTATAGGACCTGCCGCACATTATATTCAGACTGATGAAGCTGGTTGGATGACTACCAAAATGCTTCAATCTCTCAAGAAAAGAAATCCAGTTGCCATGACTCAGCTTCCAGAGAACCTCATCTGGATGACTGAGAATCTTCACCAGCATCATAGGTAGCATCATTTATCTTTTCAATGCTTAGGGCCTCTAAAGGTCTTAATCCGGTCCTGGGTGGGAAGTGCCAGTGCTCAAATCATCTAGTGCACTCTTCTGCAATGCAAGCCAAGGCCATTAAAGACTGGATAAATTCCTCCTTCCTAAATGGACTACTTAATGTTTCAATTAATGTGATGAAAAAACAACCCTGATCCATTTTAACATAGCTTCAGATTTATGAAGCATAATTTGTCTAAATCAGTGTTGGTGAACCTATGACACAGGTGCCAAAGGCGGCACTCGGAGCCCTTTCTGTGGGCACCCGCCCCTTCACAGGCACCTATATACAGGTTAAATTGCTGTATTAGTACGTTGCAAAAAATTAGTGGGTTTTGAATCACAGTTTGGGCACTCAGTCTCTAAAAGATTCTCCATCCCTGGTCTAGGCAACGAACTCATCATCATTCCAGAAAGTCAGTCTTGCAGCATAAGGAACAAGATCTTGCACTCGTGGCAGAAATAGCAACATTTTCTGCTTCAAATGCAGCTCATCTGTAGTGTCACTCTGTGTGGGGGGAGCTTACCACGTAAAATGAGTATATACAGAGGGTCTACACGTGGTCTTTGCGATCCTTACTGTAGTGCAGTCCTTCCCAACCTTTCTCGAGTCACAATCTCCCTTTCTAATAGCCAACAAAGCTTTGCCTAGCTTCCCCTTCAGTCAGTTAGGGGAGACCTGCCAAAAACACCCTCAGGCACAAATAGAAGAATGAATTCCCCAGATCTCAGAAGAGAGAGCTAGTCCTTAGCCAAGGACAACATCTCCCAAGCAAGAAAAAATAGAGGCAGCAAGGAGCTTTTTTTGTTTGTTAACTGTACACCCAATTCTGCCCTCCCCTTCTTCTCTAAGGCCGTTACTTCACGAACCGCTCGCTTCGCGGCAAGCCCTCATTTCTGTGCGAATCAATCGTTTCAGTCCGCACGCTCCTCCTTTTTGGCTGCGATGCCACCCCGACCACACCCCCTTTACCGTGCTCCAAGCGGGGTGAGTGGTTCCCCTGCCAGCGGCCGGGAATCTTTTCGCTTCGCATCTCGCTTCGCTCCCAACGTGACGTGTGGTCTCGGTTTTGGCTTTTATTTCAAGTTTTTTTAAAAAATATTCAAACAGGGATATCGATGCATCGCTATATCGTTTCATCGCTTTGCGCTGTTACTTCCTCACTCGAGTAGCGGCGGCGGCGGGGCGGCGGAGCAGGAGGAGCCGCTGCCGCCTCGCCCGGCCAGAGCAGGGCACCCGGGGCAGGCAGCGTGCGGCGCGGCGGAGGGCGGGCGGCTGTGCCATCCGGGGCTCCCGAGTAGCGGCGGCGGCGGGGGGGCTGCCAATGATGCCAGGAAACAGTTGAAATCAGTAGAGCCATTGCAACTGACAGTCCAGCATCAGTGCATCGATACGCCGTCGGTAGGTATTTTTTAAAGGACGGATGGGAAATAAGGAACGTTGAAAAGTGGCATGCGAATGCGAAGGGAGCACGTGAGGTTGTGCTCAAATCGGTCCTAAAACTGCAGCTCGTGAGTACTGAGAAACAGGGGCGGGAGCGAAGCGAGAACACGTGACCACCACGTGACCGCCTCCGAATTCACAGCGAAGGCAAGGTCGGTTCGAAGCGAGGCACTTCGTGAAGTAACGGCCTAACTATCCAACTCAGTGCCTTCAACCTTGCTGAGTAAGTGAAGCAACCAGCAACCCATCAGTTTCATTGCAGGAGTCTGGATAGACACCACTGGCTACTTTAAGCCTAGCAATCCACCAGAAGACAATTTGATTTGCACAGTGGAAAGGCAGAGACTGCAGGACTTGTGCAAGTGCAGCACTATTCTACTCACTGCGAACAAGCTACTGGTCACAGACCTAAAATTATGCTTAGAGAGTGGATTCTCTATAGAGCAAACAAAAGCACAGTCACTGGTCAAATAAGTGAGCTACAGCTCATGGAGTCAATGTTGAACACAATGCAAAGAAAAAATACTCTTAAATCAATCACCAATCATGAAAGCAACATCAATAATTCTACCATAGACTAAACAAAAGCAGAAGGTTTCAGTCTTGACCATTACTGTTTTTCTTGCTTCAGACAGGAAATAGGCATTTTAAATATATAGAGCTCATTAAAGGGGCCCTCTAAACTGTTCCGTAATGGTAAAGGATTTTGCATTCAATGTGTAGCTATGAATGAGCGATTTAATGACCATGTCCATAACACAGTTGTCAGGATACCTTTAAACTTGATACTTTAAAGAAAACAACTGACATCATGAAGCTAATTATTAGAACCTCACTTTGTCAAACCTTTACCAAGTTTCAGACACACTTGAGTAGGGAAAAAAATCCTTTTATGAAATGAAACGTTTGCCATTTCCAAAAATATGAGAAGAAACACAACATACCTTTTGGGGCCAATGCAGAAACAAAATACACAACTTCTCTTACAATAGAGGTACAGTAGTACTTAAAGGAATGAATTTGTTCCAAATGAAATTATATTAAGCAAATTTTCCTGTATACAAATTTTGCATAGGAATGCATTGAAAACAGAGTAATCCCTAATCACAACCCTTTTTATGTTGTACGGATTCTCCCCATAGGCGATTCTGTTAAGCAAATTTCCCCTATCTCCAGAATTTTTTATATTGTTCAGATTTTATGTTATACAAACAGTTTGTTATACGAGGGTCCACTGTATTTCTAGTTCTTTGCATCCAAATGTATGCAACTGTATACACACACGCGCGCGCACACACACACACATGCATCCCCCAAAAAAAAATCAGTGTTGCAGAACTAACACTATAAAAATCTCCAAAATAAAACAGTTCTAAACTCCGTTTCAAAGGGAAAAAGCAGCTGCTTGATGATGCTGGGCAGGACATAAAACACGGGTATAAGGCAAACAGATCATTACTGGTTCATAAACACTTGTGCAAAGAACTTGTAAACGAGTTCACTGTACTATAAGAGTCCATAATAGTTCTCATTCATTTGTGCAAGAAGCTGCATGGGAGGAAGACATCATAAGGGAGCTGGCCTCTAACACAATGGTAAAAAATATACCGCATGTGCTCCATATTCGAGTTTCTTTCATGCCATAGAAACCCTGCTGTTGGATCTAACAGTACACTGCCAAAACTCCTCAAGCAGTTCATGCTAAAACAAGGTGCATGAGAAACACGCTCGGTCTTAAAATGAGAATTGTACTCCCAGAAGCCTCAGGAAAAATGATTCTACTCAGTGTAAATTTTGTGCCAAGATGCAATTTTGGAAAAGACCACACTCCTAAATGCTTGGCAACCCATGTGGTTACAGTCTATTGCAGTCGATAATTGCTCCTAAGATCCTCCAAAGGTTTATGCTCTAACACAAATTACCTAAGGATCCGTATGACTACTGAAGACACATTCCATACAAAGAAGATAATTTTGGTCCAAATACTTTGTTCCTATTTGTTTTACTCTAGAAAACTAAGCAGTATGCCTGCCATGACTCTTGGAAAAAAACCTGACAAATAACACTACAATTTCTGTAGAAAAATTTACAACAGTCTTACTTTCAAAAAAATCAAAATCATAGTTTACTGAATACTACTAGATGCCCTAATCTTGCCCTATTTCGGGAAGCTAAGCAGGGTCGGCCCTGGTTAATACTTGGATGAGGAACCAGGGAATACCAGGTGCTGTAGGCACCTGGAGTAGGAACTGGCAAACCATTCCAGTATTCCTGCCAAGAAAACTCCTTGGGCATGGAGTCACAAAGAGTTGATCACAACTGTAATGATACAAAACACACACACACACACACACACACACACACACACACTTTAAATACAGATTAGATTATAGATTATACGTAATAACGAATTTAAGGACCACCAGCAGTGAGTGGTCAGACAGTATTACTTGGCCTGTTGTGTAGATGTTTGTGTTTTTAGGGAGGGTGGATTTTTGTGGGTGGGGGAGTTTTAGGGATTTGTGTGTGTATATGTGTGTGTGCATGTGTGTGTGTGTGTGTGTGTTTCGAGGGTTTTGTGTGTGTGTGTGCTAAGTATGGTATCTGGGTGTCTGTGAATTTCGTTGCATGTGTAATTACAATTTACTTTACTGTATCCAGAATTTGAGTCATGGCAACTGGACTTTTCTTGTGGGACCTCAACAAGCCTATTCAGGCCATTGTTCATTTTATGAGTTTATTTCAGACCAGGGTGACATGAGGTCAAAGTCCAGATGTTTTGGACCGCAACTCCCACAGTCCTTTGCCGTTGGCAACCTAAGCTTAGAATTCTAAGAGTTGTGGTCCAAAACATCAGGAGGGCCGAAGTTTGGACATGCCTGCTATAAATGGAACTTATGGATAACTCACCAAATTCACATCAATTCAAGTGCAATTTACTACACTAAGCAACAGGTTAGCCAGTGTGCAGGTTAATACCACTCAATTTTGCCCAAATGTATATTCATGTACTGTATCCCAAAAGAGATCAGGGCCATTGTACATAAGTAGGAGAGTATTTACAGACATAGATAGTAGGTAGGCTTAAGAGAATGTATAGACCCCAACCAAAAACACACATACACACTCCTTTGTAGCAATCATTTCCCCCTTTTTTCAGTCCTCTGGCCACTATAGAATTTCCTTTAGAGTTAAAAAATAAACTACATGTTATGAATTTAACAAAGCATGAAATGGTAGAAAACTAAACATAAGAACTAAAAAGCAATGGACATGGGGTTCCATATTCAAATGGCAAAATCTAAAGCTGTCATTCATGGGTCTCACAATTCTCTTTTATCACAGAAACTCATATGTCAAGAAGAAATCATGAAACTATGGTGAGGTCCAGTAATAACTTGTAGGGCAGGGACTAGAGATGTCCTTAGGAACCTGACTGGTGTGAGTATTCATAGAAGCCAGGCTTTCTTCATCAAATATTTCATCTGGAGACTCATAAATCTTACAAAGATGTGATTTACTTGCATTTTAGTACAAGTTGTGGGACAGCTGCTCTCAACAGAAAGCCAATTTCTAAAGCATCTGGTTAGGTTTGCCTTAGCGTCCACCTTTCATAAAATCCAAGGAATTTGAAGGTATTACTAATCTTCCTGTACTAGTATCAGAGCATTGCACATTTTAAAATTACAGACATAAGAAGCATAGGTAAAATTAAAAACAAATTAAAATGTTAAAATAATTAGAGTACTTTTGACTAGAAGTGGACTAGGACTACTTCAAGACCATGATCTCAGCCATTTGCTAAATTTGCTTTTGTACACATGGTGAAGTATATATTGCATGCATATCTATGCTGCACTGATTGAATCTCTCCACAGTCACAGAAAATTTGTCCTGTATCTTAGTCTCACTCTATTCAATTCCTGTTTGATCTCCTTACTTCACTTTGAAGCCTATTAAGTGACTTCTAGATAGTCCAACTAGAGCCGTGTGCTGGTGGGACAAACTCTTCAGACTTCATCCTTTTGGCAAGGTATATTGTTTTTGTTCTCCACAGGTTTAACCTAGCCTATTATAGTTTCAGATTTAGAGCTTGAGATGTCAACAGAAAACTCTTCCTCAATTTTAGCCATCATAAGGGAATAGTGTCCACGAAACAGCTAGATTTTGTATCATTATATCCATTATATGGTAGCAGCTCACAACAAACTCCTGGAGGGGCAAGGGGGTAGGTTTCAGGCAGCCAGTAATATTTCTGAATAATGCATTAAAAGCTGCATTCCCGTGTTTGACATGCACTGATTTACTGTATATTCTGAGGCATAACAGTACAAGGACAAAGTTGTTGTTCTAATTGTCTACAGGTATGCACATCAGTATGGCCCAGTCAGTTTCCTAACTATGTTAGAGATCAAGGGAAGTGATAGTACCACTCTATTCTGCTCTGGTCGGACCCCACCTGGAGTACTGTGTCCAGTTCTGTGTGCCACAATTTAAAAAGGATGTTGACAACCTCGAGTGGATACAGAGGAGGGCAACCAGGATGGTTGAAGGTCTGGAAGAAATGTCTTATGAGGAACGGCTTAGAGAACTGGGAATGTTTAGCCTTACAAAAAGAAGGCTGAGAGGGGATATGATAGCTATGTTTAAATATTTGAAAGGATGTCATATTGAAGAGGGAACAGGTTTGTTTTCCATGGCTTCAGAGACTAGGACTCGGGGCATTGGTTTCAAACTGCGGGAAAAGAGATTCCATTTGAACATTAGGAAGAACTTCATGACGGTTAGAGGAGTTAGGCAGTGGAATATGCTGCCACAGAGATTGGTGGAGTCTCCTTCTTTGGAGGTTTTTAATCAGAGGCTGGATGGCCGTCTGTCGGGAGTACTGTGATGTGGGTTCCTGCATGTTATACAAACCGTTTGTTATACAAGGGTCCACTGTATTGCACAGAGGACTGCAACGGTAAACCATGGTTGACCTTTTCTCACTTCGGAAATCCTCACAGGATTGTATCTAAAGTATCCTTCGTTATCAAGTTTTTCCAAACTGTACTTCAAACACTGTGTGTTATTACAGTCGTGACCCACCCTGTGTGACCCCATGTCCATGGAGTTTTCTTGGCAGGAATACTGGAGTGGTCTCTTTTACTCATAGTCACAACTTGAGTGTTTAAGAGTTTTCTTTTCTAAACTGAGTGTTTCTTAGTCTTCTTCTACTATGGAAACAAAACATTTTAAAAGCCTAAGAAATATACATCCCAAAAGAAAGTAATGTACTCAAGTAGTATTTTCTTTTATCATAGGAATCCAAAGAATGTATTCCAGTACAAGAAAGAAACGGAGATTAAAATCTGCATTTAAATGGAAATTTAATGACATGTATGTAATGAAAATGCTCTTGAAAAGATCCAGCTTTACATACTTTTGAAAACCTGACTTTTTAAAAATGTCCTTTGTGATAACAAATATGTGTTTTACTTGTAAATGTTCAGATATGCTGGTGGAACTTCTGTTAAATGAATGTCTTTGTACATGTATTCAGAACCTGAGTGAAAAAGTGAAGTATTCAATAATGCAGCATGTTTTTAAGTGGAAAGGCCCACATACACAGCTGTATCCTTTTTCCTATATTTTATTTTAACTTTTTTACCCATCAAAAACCACTGCTTGGGAATACCCTGAAGCAAATGGTGAGCTACTGTGTGACACAGAATGCTGGACTGGATGGGCTATGGCCTGTTTCAGCAAGGCTGTTTTTATATTCTAAGGAATTTTGAATCAAACTGCTTAAAATATTATCCTCAATGACTTCACCACAGACTCCTATTCATATACTTCCCTTCTACCACCTAGACAACAATGGCAAATTTGCAGGATGGACCAATCAGGTCTTATCACAGATTGTTCTCTCACTGATTTCATTCAAGACCTCTATCCATAATGTAAAGTACTGATCAACCTGCCAATTAGACATCTGGTCATAACATTACTTAGCTTGTAGATATGTATTTGCCAAAGTTTAAAAGTAAAAATCTGAAACAAAGCAAACAACCAGACTATTTACTAAATATACATAGCTTATATATTTAGTAAACTCAGCACTTGCAACAATCCAGATAAGGTCAATTGAACAGATAAATCAGCTTGCTTATAGTGCAGCAGTAATAGTAACGGAAGAACTAGGGATTCCACAATTGAAGCCCCCCCCCCCCATGCACTGAGAAACCACGGTGGAAAATCAGTCTGGAGCTTAAAATCAAAAGACTCCGAGCAGATGCGAGTAACTTAAAAAACCTGCAGGAGGACAAATTAAAGAATGGTAAGATCAAGAAATATTTGACATTATTATTATTATTATTATTATTATTATTATTATTATTATTATTATTATTATTATTATTATTATTATTATTATTATTATTATTATTACTACTACTACTACTACTACTACTACTACTACTACTACTACTACTAATACTAATACTAATACTATTAACCACACAGCTATCTACGGTGGATTTTGTATTACCAATCACTAGTCGAAAGCTTCCCAAGCGTTTAAGACTCAGTGATGTATCGGCAAATTATGCGAGCAGATCCCAGTAAGGCGGCTTTCTGCATCTGACTGATGGTGACTTTGTCAACTCCAATTTCTTCTAAATACTTGCTTAGCTCTTTAGGCAATGTGCTGATTATCACTGGGACCACCTGTACCAGTTTATGCCAGAGTCTCTGAAGTTCAATTTTCATATCCTGATATCGGGTAATTTTTTCAAGTTGTTTCTCAGTGACTCTACTATCACTTGGCATAGCAACATCAATGATCCAAACTTTTTTCTTCTCCACAATCACAATATCCGGAGTATTATGCTCCAAAACCCTGTCCGTCTGTATTCGGAAGTTCCAAAGTAATTTTGCATGCTCATTTTCAGTCACTTTTTCAGGCTTATGATCCCACCAGTTTTTTTGCTACGGGCAGATGATAGTTCTGACACAAATTCCAGTGGACCATTTGAGCAACTACATTATGATGCTGTTTGTAATCAGTCTGAGCAATTTTCTTGCAACAATTCAATATATGGTCGATAGTTTCATCTGCCTCTTTGCAGAGTCTACATGTGGGGGACTCTGCTGATTTTTCTATTCTAGCCTTAACTGCATTTGTTCTGATAGCTTGTTCTTGAGCTGCAAAAATCAGGGCTTCTGTCTCTTTTTTCAGTGTTCAATTGGTGAGCCATAACCAAGTCTTTTCCTCATCTATTTTTCCTTTGACTTTTTTGAGGAACTGCCCATGCAGTGCTTTATTATGCCAGCTATCATCTCGTATTTGCATTGTTGCTTTCCTGTATTGACCCTTTGTTTGCTTTACTTTAAACACCTCCATGTTCTTAACCTCCAATAATGCTGGCTCTGTACTATTTTTTACATAATCTGCCAATGCATGCTTCTCTTCTTCAATTGTCTGCTTTACTTGCAGAAGACCTCTACCACCTAATTTTCTAGGTAAATACAGCCTGTCAACATCACTGTGTGGATGCAATGCATAGTGAATGATCATAAGTTTTCTTGTTTTCCTATCTAGACTATCTAGCTCCATCTGAGTCCAGTTTATAATGCCAGTGGTATACCTGATGACCAGTATGGCCCAGCTATTAATTGCCTTGATGGTGTTACCACCATTTAGCTTACTTTTTAATATTTTTCCGACCCTTTGGATATATTCTTTACTGACCACATTTTTCACTTGGCCATGCTTGATATTATCTAACCACAGTATGCCCAGATATTTATAGGCTTCAGACTGATGATACTTAATAGCTTGTCCATTTGGCATTTCAATTCTTTCACTCTCATTATTATTATTATTATTATTATTATTATTATTATTATTATTATTATTATTATTATTATTATTATTATTATTATTATAAATAGCAACACAAAACAAAACAAAACAACCACAGTTGCCTATTTTACTAATAATAATAATAATTCCAATAAATAGCAAAATCAAATGATAAAACAAAACAAAAACAAATTTAATTTGTTCTGTGAGTCAATTCATTTTAAGAAAAAAATGTTTATGATATGCAGTGTCCCAAAGGAAAATTGAAAATTTAATTTGTTCTATGGGTCACTTTGTTTTATGAAAATTTTGTCTTACGAAATGTGGTTTCCCACAGTAATACATTGGGAATTGATTTCAGAGGCTAGAATAAAGACAAAAATAACCAGGTTTTTCCCCCTGGCTACATGTGGAACAGCTGCCTAGATGCCCTAAACACATGCAATCTCACCTGATTTTGGAAGCTAAGCAGGGTCGGGCCTGGTTGGTACTTGGATGGGAATACCAGGTGTTGTAGGCACCTGGAGTAGGAACTGGCAAACCACTCCAGTATTCCTGCCAAGAAAACTCCATGGACATGGGGTCATGGAGAGTTGGTCATGACTGTAATGACACAAGACACACACACACACATGTGGAACGCTCATTTTATGCAAAGCATGCCTATTCCTGGATTTTTTTTCTTCCTGCGAGTTTATTTTTCTTACAAATTTTTCTGCTTATATACCGCCCTATACCACTTCAAGTAGTCTCTGGGTGATTTACAGTTTTAATTACAGTACACAGGCTACACATTGCTCCCCCCCCCCCAGCAAGCTGGGTACATTTTACTGACCTCGGAAGGATGGAAGGCTGAGTCAACCTGCTACCTGGGATTGAACCCCAAGTCGTGAGCAAAGTTTTACCTGCAGTACAAGCATTTAACCACTGCACCACAAGGCTTTTGTCATTTGTCTTAGGAGGTACTACTGTATTGATCTTCCCATTTATCTCCAGAAATACACTGAATCTTCTCCCAAAAAATGTCGAAAGCTCACAAAATGGAAGGGTTGTAGAATGCGTTTCTAATTTAGGAGCTGAGCAGCATACTGAAGAAAGTAAAAAATGTATGGTGTAGCTTTGATTTCCTTAATTTGCTTTGTACTTCAGACTAGGCAAGTTCCTTCAGCTGATTAATGCTCTCATTTTATACAGCAGACAGACCTGACTCCATTCACATGCCTTCCCAATGTTATACACGTATACCCTGGCAATTGTGCAAACTATTTCATGCCTGTCCTGTAATGGAAGAGAAGCCACCATGACTTTTTCATACTTGATGTTGTGATTCTATGTTAACCTATATTCAAATTTCATTGTAGAGTGGTACCTTGTATAAAGGAATTAATTCGTTCCAAATGAAATTACATTAAGCAAATGTTCCTTTATACAAATTCCCATAGGAATGCATTGAAAACAGAGTAATCCCATTTTTATGTTGTACAGATTTGCCCCATAGGTGATTATGTTAAGCAAATTTCCCCTATCTCTGGAATTTTTTATGTTGTACAGATTTTATGTTATACAAACTGTTTGTTATACAAGGGTCCACTGTAATATTTATTTTAAAAATGTTTTTATAAAAGCAACTACACAGAGACTAACACATAGCAAAACTTAAAACTTTACATAACATTAAACCACTAGCTACAAAAAGTAATTGTCAAGTCTGACTCAGGAATTGGGAGTCAGCTTTTTATGGGAAATGTGACACCACCCTGAAAGGTCAGCTTCATAGTCTGAGAGTACTGTACATCCTTAATTGTGCACTGTCTCTGGATTCCAGGTAACATCTGTAGCAAAGTGTGCCTTTGAGCAACTCTGGCTATTGCTCCAGCCACTCCTTTCCTGAGTAGTCAGCAACCATCCAAGCCTTAGTTAAATTTCTTGTTTCTTCATTACTCTGAGGCACTTAATATGTGGCTACCAATGAAGAGTGTGCAGGAACTTAAAGAGGGAATCTATCTATCTATCTATCTATCTATCTATCTATCTATCTATCTATCTATCTATCTATCTATCTATCTATCTATCTATCGGATTTGTATAACATGCCATCTAGCCCAAAGGCTGATGTATTACTCAAATCCTACAAGTCTTGTACTGGTTGCTAGCTGGATTTTAGGCCCACTTCAGCTTTATTATAAACATTCAAAGCCCTAAAGGCCTGGGGCTTGGCTGTCTAAGGGACTGCCTGTGTTGTCAGGATCCTGTCCAAACATTAAAACTTTTAAGCAGAAGGCCTCTCCAAAGTACCAAGACCAGAGAAGCCCAACTGATGGGAACATAAAAGAGGATTTTCTCCTGTGATCAGTTCACACTCTCTCTGTTTTTAAGAAAGTCATGAAAACACATCTTTTCAGAGTAAGCTTTTAAACTTTTCTGATTATTGTGATGCTTATAAATCTTTGATTATGGCAATTTTGATTATTTATTGACTCACATGGTTTACATTTGTGTTTGATTTAATACAATTTTTAGCTGCCACGGGCACTGTATCTTAGTAAAGGGCAGGATATAGATATAACAAATAAACAAAAGGAAAAGCACTGTTACAATATAAATAGTTCCAATTGTTCATTTTTTATTTCTGTGACAAAGATAATCCATCTCCACAGTTTTAATGAAGTAATGTTTTTAACATTTTAGTTATTTAGTAATACCGTTTAATTACTTAAATACTGTAGTTTTGAAAGGCGTCCAATCTTGGACATCTTAACTAGTAAAGGCAAAAAGAGTTTTAAGTGTCCAAAACCATTTGGACCCAGCAAAAGATCTGTTTAAAGATCCGGGCTTTTTACTTGAATTTACACTGCTATGTTTTTGGGGGTTTTGTTTGTTTTAACCAAGTAAGAATAAAGCTACGTTTATTGTTTGACTCTGAATCAGCCATATGATTTTCACCAAGTTTTATTAACACAACCCTGATTCAGCATTCTATTGCAACTCAGATACCATTTTTGTAAGTACAAAAATGAATAATGTTACCATCTTAAACATCAATCCTTGCTAGTACCTCTAAAGGTACAATACATGCAGAAGTGCTACAGAGGAGCCACTATGCCATATAGTAAGTGAGGTACCTGTGGCCATCACGCTCCAACTAGTTGCCAATTTTACACCACCATTACAGAAAAGCTAAAAAAAGGATGCTACGGAACTCAGAAACGGCTTTTCAATTATAAAGTGCAGGTCATTACCAAACTCTGTGATAGATCATTATTTAACTTTTGCAGAGCTATTGTTTTGAACCTATATTTATGCATTTAACCTAATTAAGCTATATATTTTAGAAATACCAGAAGAAAACCCACTCAGAGATCACTCCAATATAAAATCACTTTTGTCTATGCAAAGTGATGTGCTAATATTCTAAAACAAAACTGGGAAGAATCACACGTTTGAAATACCTTTAATAAATTGACATCCATTGTTTCATCATCCAGTTAAATAATAAATGAAATTTCTTTTCCATTCCAAGAACCTTAAAAATAGCCAAGAAGACAGGAGACAGTGTTTTGAGTGGAACCTTAATTTCAAGCTTGATGACTGCATCTCTTTGAGAATAATGGAGAAAAATTTTATGAAGCATAGGGTAGAAGCTTTGGAAAGAATTGTACATGCCAGGTTCTTACAGAGGTTTCATTTTTTAAAGACCTGCAAATAAACAGAACTAGCTGTTCAGTACTCTGCAAAAGATACTAGATGTCTCAAGCTGTACCTTGGTATTTTTCAGTTTTCTGAGATACTTCACAAGCTGAACATCCAGAAACAGCCTGTCAATAAGACACTCACCCTGCAGTGCCTGTATACAGTACATTAAACTGCCATTTTAATGGCATATTTTTTAGAAATCCAAACAAAATGTTTATTCTTAGAAGAGGAAGAATCTAAAGAAAAATAATTTGAGAACTGTCAAAGAGATTTATTGATGTACAGTACAGTACTTATTTTTTTCTGTTTGAGCAGCCTGGTCTGTACATCTGCTACCTCTGTTTTCAGCTTCTTGAGAATTTACAATTTGTAGTAACACAGTGGTTCGCAACCTTCCTAATGCTGTGACCCTTTAATACAGTTCCTCATGCCCTGCTTGGAAGAGACCACAAGCCCCCTTTAACAGGCCACTGACACAGGTGCCATAGAGAACTTCCCTCTACAGGCACCCTCATCCAACCGCAGCCTCCTGTGCCACTGACTAACATTCCCTACAACCTATCAAGCTGTAACTCACTCTTCCCCCCTTCCTCCCCCTCCTCCTCCAGACCCAAGCCGTTTGTGCTTTTTCTTCACTGGCTCATGGCGACTCCTGTGAAATGGTCATTCGACACCCCCCCAAAGGGGTCCCGACCCCCAGGTAGGGAACCATTGTAGTAAGGGAGAGGGCAAAAGGTAACACAATATAATTTTAAAACTGCAGAGCTGAAAGAGACCCTTTAGATTATCGCGTCCAGCCCCTGAGAGGGAGGTACAGTGGATAATCAAACTCCCAAACAAGATGCCTAAACCACTGAGCTATCCAGCAGTTCAGTCCCGCACATTAGCTATAAATAAAAAGGTACTGAATACCAAGCACCTGGAGTCAAGCAGACTCGTATTAAAAAGTTTACTGTGTCTGTCTTCACACACAATAATGTTAACATTGTTAGTTCAATACAGTCTCCTACTGAGGTGTTCCTCTGCACACAACAAGGACAATCTTTATAGCAGATGTTGACATGAATGAAATCCGCACCCACAATGCACTGTGTATGCTTGGCGGCCATCTTGCACATTCGGTGCGAAGATGTAGAAACAGCTTTAAAACTGCATTTAGCTCTCTTTGAGCTCCCATGCTGGCAAGTGTAGACAAACTAGTTTCCAATCACAGGACGACTATCGCCATTCAGGCAACTCCTGTAATCCTTTTCAAACATGCAACACCCACATATATTCCCTCAGAACCATTTAGCCCTAGTACTGTGCAGGAAAAAACACACCTCCAATTGCCTTTAGGGGATATATGTGACATGGAATGCATTTACGGAAGCTTGGCACACCTTCCATGGCTAGTTATTTTTACTAGTCAAAAATAGGGCACACACAAAGCCCAGTCTTGACTAGTGAAAACAACTTCATTTTATATTTTTATATTCATGAAAAACAAGAATGCATTTTATTATCCCTTTACAAAAAAGAGTTTAAAAGCAAGTGAATTCTCACTAGTGTAAATTTCTCCACATTTTTCTCCACATCTTTTACCTTGTCCACAAACATCACAATAACTACATTGTCACCATCTTATCTGTGCTCTTTCTACTTGCATGGTCTTTTCACCCTCCTGCTGTCCCCATAAATACATAGAAGTCCCTGTCTCAGCCACTGGAAGAAGGGAGACTAAGTGTGATAATAGAATTTGTGCATGAACAGTTCCTTTTATTGACAATTTTCAAAAGCTTTTCCAGGTTTGGATGTCTTAAAATTCAATGAACAGGGACCAAATGTCCATGGCGTATATTATATAGTATATCATCAATAACACACTATGTTGTACTGCCATAAAGTAACATAATTGAACCTGTGTCACCCTTTCTATTACATGACACTATTTTCTGAGATTACATACTTTGTTTAAAAAGGATTTCTTTCCCTTCCAGGTTTCAAATTCTTGCACTTTTCTCTCCACAGCCCTCCACAGCTACCCCAAAATGATAATGTTGTTGTAAAATGTGCACACAAATTAAAATAAAATAAAACCAAGCGCAACTGCTCAGGGATGAAACGGTTTTTTAACTGATCTCTACCTTCTACTTTTTGAATGGCATCAAATCAGTAAACAATGCATTTCTGTTCTCCAGCAATTTTTCAAATTATCTTTTCAAATCAGTTTTATAAAAACGATTTGATTTTGGCATCCATTTAAATTACCATGGATCTAAGACAACTCTACTCAGGTGCAACAATGCATGTACATCCTGTAATAATAGCTCTGGATATATGTTCCCCACAATGCATGACCATCTGCATGCTGAGTGAAAACTGGAGACCACATCAGGAATTCATACCAAACCTTGTACAATACCATAAATGTGCATCCGGATAGGGCCAGGAAATGATACATTTATTTGTTTATTTTTAGTACAAACCACACTCACGAGAATGGGCTGCTTGGAGGATTCTGAGTGTTCCAGAGGGGGAGGGAGGGGGGGGAGAGAGAGAGAGAGAGAGAGAGAGAGAGAGAGAGAGAGAGAGAGAGAGAATTTTCTAAGCACTATCCCAAATACAGTACATGTTCGTATCCAAACTATGCACATATTTCCTGATCAGGCAAGGAAATCCATATGTAGTAGTAACTGATTCTGCATACAGTGGTACCTTGTATAAAGGAATTAATTCATTCTAAATGAAATTATGTTAAGCAAAATTTCCTTTATACAAATCCACATAGGAATGCATTGAAAACAGAGTAATCCCATTTTATGTTGTACAGATTTCCCCCATAGGTGATTATGTTAAGCAAATTTCCCCTATCTCCGGAATTTTTTATGTTGTACAAATTTTATGTTATGCAAGCTGTTTGTTATACAAGGGTCCACTGTATGTTCTTTCTTGCAAGTTCAGGAAGATTGAGCTATTTTACTGTAATACCATAAAACTACCAGCTCCCATTCAGACCCACATGTACATATTTTTAAAAAGTAGATTTTATTATATACCATATTTTTGGCCTTTTAAATTTTATACTGCACTAGATTTAATAGTAATGGGACACAAATGAGATTGCAAAATCTAGAAAGCTACTGTCAGTAGTGGGAAATCCTACCCAGAGTGGCCTTTGCTGCCAGATGGTGTGGTATATAAATCTAATAAATAAATAAATAAATAAATAAATAAATAAATAAATAAATAAATAAATAAATAAATAAAAAATGGGTGTATTTGTACTGGCACAATAAATACTACAAACAGGTAAGTCTTTCATTCCTTCAGAATTCTACAAGAGGTTTGATGAAGAAGAGTCAAACACAGAAATCCATAAATCATACTAACAAGATGCTGAAGTTGAAGAATGGTGTGGTGAGTTAATGTGCCATCTACCTGATCAACAATCACAGGTTGAAAATGCAGAGAAGGCAGAAATGAGTTAGACCAATTCATGCCCTTTGTCTGGATAGAATACTGCCTTTCCCGCTGTGCTCATAAAAGGTTGATAATATGGCAAATTACATTATTATTATATGGTAAACGCAGGTCTGTCATTGCCTTTGTTGTCTGGCCTTTTTTGTTGCTCAAAAAATAGTGAAAGAGTGTGCAATGGGCATCAAAACAGTGCTGGAGGTTTTAGAAAAGTAAAATACCTTTTTGCGGCAACTAGTAGCTAATTTGGAAGTACTGCAACAGAAGCTACACTACATCAGCGTAAACATATCATGGACAGAACCTGCATCCATATTTTCCTTCTAAAAATACACCCTTAGTTTGACAAAATCATGCACAGTGGCAGCAAGGAAGGCTCCAATATATGAGAGTGCCACTGGAGAACATATGAAATCTATTTTTACAGGCTGTTAGATTCTGAGGCTGACAGGTGACATAGCATCCACCTGAGTTTAGCCTATAGATGAATTATTAAAACAAAACACTGCAAACTCAAATAGGGACACTCATTGTCTAAGTGATCTCATCCCTCCTTCCTGCCCCAATCCTTTCGCAGACAGCAGAAATAACTTAAGAACCTTCACAAAGAAGCTGTTGGGAAGGCTACAATTCTTCATCTCCTTAACTTCATGCAAAGAGCAGAATGTGAAACCATTTTAGTTATATAGTGTTCCATGCTCATCAGTGAGTGAAACCCTTGCTACAGATGGTACTTAATCAACAGCAAGTGCACTTGGCCAGAGTCTGGGTAACTTTCCTACTATTGACCCCCTCCTCCCCCAAAGAAAATTTAATCAACTGCAGATAAATTTGTATCTTGGTTTATTTTCCAGATCCAAACAAATGCTTTAAATAAATCATTTATTCTACCATATCTTTCTTCTTCTTGATTACACTAAGCCCACCTTTTAGTGCAACACATATATGTATAAAAGAAGATGAGTCTTGTGGTAAATGTTGCTCTGAAAGCATTTATTGATCCTTCTTCTGAAACATAATTCACCATTCTGTAAAGCAGTACTTTGGGGGATGATGGTGCTGGCAATGAATAAGTCACCCTGGCAATTGGGTAATAAATAATGACTGACCCACTTTTCCCAACAATACCTATCTCAACCCATCAGCATAACGCAAAGGGCTGACAAACTGAATACTTACAGTAGAACATATTTAATATGGAGCACAATTGAGAGTGAACGGAAATAAGGTTTCTGGGAAGTGAGAAAAAACAGAAATGTGCAGTATTTCACTAGAATAAATTTTAGAAAACAAATCAAAACACCCTTCTTTACCCGTGCTCTGAGTTACAATTGGGGAAAGGTATGGATAACAAAAGGAATATACAGTAATTACCAGTATTCCAGATTGGGGAGGGGTTTTTAGTATTTTGCTTTGTTTTTGTTTGTACTCTAGGGCAACCACTTATTTCTCTTTAATGTTTGAATGGATCTTGCAAATTGTGACAGATCAAAACTAAAAAATGATAGAAGTATTAGTTGTGAAAAATGTCATGCCTTCACAGTAATAGTCAATAAAAAGGAATGTCAGTATAATCTGAAAACTCACTTTCAAGATTTGCCCAGTTTATGAAAATAAAAAATTAGACTTATGTAGCTCAAGCGGCAAAGGTCAACCCATGTTCTTCCCTTCCTACATACAAAATCCTAACTGTTAGCAAAATGCCCCGTGAGGAATACATCAAAACCCGCACTAGCCAGAGTGGAAAGTATGATGGGCATCGAGATATTTGATGGATTGCAACTCCCATCAGCCTTGAAAAATGATGGGGGTTGCAACTTGCCAACTCCTGGTGGACAATATCTTCCCAATGTCCATACCAGAACAATAAAGAATTTCAGGATGCCAGGTGAAAGGACTAGATTTAGTTTACAGCCCCCTTACACTCTCACACACATACAAGCATACAGAAAGATATTAGATTTCTTTATCACTCATCTAGCTACAAGGCTACGAGACAGACAGAGAGAGAGAGAGAGAGAGAGAGAGAGAGAGAGAGAGAGAACAAACTTGCGATTGAAATAAATTGTTCCTGGATGAATTATGCACAAAACATATTACATATTAGAATAAAAGCTAAATGTGGTTACCACACTTCAGGCATTGTGCTGGGATGCAGAGACAGATTCAACAACAAAATAAGATGGAATTCAGGGCAGGAGCTGTCAGTTGCCCAGGGTGAGATTGATACATAGAAAGAGTTTTGGTATTCTGAACAGAGATGATATAAACAAACGAAAGAGAAAAGGAACAGCCTACGACACTGAGATGAAGGAGGTCCAATTTCTGACTAGCTTTACTATTATACTCAATCTGCCTAATTAAACTCATAATAAAAATATCTAAAAGAAGAACAATACACATACATAGCCTTCATGGTTCAACCTTCTTGTGGTCTCTGTCAGCCTCATGCCCAACTATTTCAGCTTCCTACAGCAAGGGTTACTAACCCTACTTCCCACAGACTTTTAAATTGAAGGAGCAAGAGCAGTCCCTTTGCTTGGACCTCAATTTACAGTACACCCAAGCACATTTTAATCTATGCTGGCAATCACCACAAAACCTCTGGTCAAGAAGGTTATATCTTTTGAAGCAGACATAGGAACACAGAGCTGTACATGATCCTACACCCTGTCCCTAATTCAGCAGGGAAGCTGTAGCAGCAGCTGCTATAAGAACAAAAGAAGAGAAAATAAACAGAAACAGCCGAAACAGGAACCAAAGCAAAGCAATGGGCAGGGAAAATGTGGGTTATTTCTGTCTTCAATGAACCACTAACAAGATAATAGTATTGTTCTGGGTTACAAGAGAGGTGTTTCCATATATTCTGGCAGAGTGATAGCAGCAACAACAGCAAAAGAATATTGTTCAGCCAGCCAAGGTGGGAGAGGCTAAATGATTTGGCCAATAAGTGTCCCACTTTTCCCCACCAGTACAAGACTGGAAATGTGTTAAGCTTTCTAATGCAGAGAGCATTGTCTCCTGTCTCCTCTATTGAGGCCTCCAGGGCACTGGCTCATTGCAGGCCGGTGGCCTCCCCCTTTGATCCTTGCCCAGCTTGACTTATTAAATCTGCGGGAGGGAGCATGCCTGAGTGGGCTTCTATTATTTCCACTGCCTCCTTTGGGGAGGGGTTTTTTCCCTTTCACCTGAAGGAGACGGTGGTGAATCCCACCCTAAAGAAACCTGGCTTGGCATCGGATGAATTGGCCAGTTACCGTCCGATTGCTAATGTTCTCTTCCTGGGCAAGGTAATCGAGAGGGTGGCTGCTGTCAGGCTCCAGTCGTTCCTGGAGGAAGAACGTGTCCTTGATCCATTCCGGTCCGGGTTCAGGCCGTGTCGGGGGACTGAGACGGTCTTGATCACACTGCAAGATGACCTCTTCCGGGGGGCCGACAGGGGTTGCTCTACCCTGTTCGTCCTTCTGGATCTGTCAGCGGCCTTTGATACAGTCGACCACGGTATCTTGCTGGACCAGCTCTCCGGGGTGGGGATTGGGGGCACTGTGCACAGTTGGCTCCGGTCCTTCCTCGGGGACCGTCCCCAGTGTGTGCAGCTTGGGGGGGGGGGGTTGTCAGCACCTTGGATGCTCCCTTGTGGGGTTCCACAGGGGTCGGCCCTCTCCCCCATGCTGTTCAACATCTATATGAGGCCACTGGCTGAGGCCATTAGGAGTTTTGGAGTCTGCTGTCATCAGTACGCTGATGACATGCAGCTCTATCTCTCCTTCTCCACCTTTGCAGGTGGTTGCCCTGTCCAGGACCGCCTTCTTCCATCTTTGACAAATTATCCAGATTCGCTCGTATCTGGATGAGGACTCCCTGAAAACTGTTGTGCAAGCGCTTGTGATCTCGAGAATAGACTATTGCAATGCTCTCTACGTGGGGTTGCCCTTGAATCTTGTTTGGCAACTTCAGCGGGTGCAGAATGTGGCAGCCAGACTGGTGGCGGGTGTGCGTTATCATGACCACATCACCCCAGTACTGGCCCGCTTGCATTGGCTACCCATTGTGTCCCAGATAAGATTCAAGGTCTTGGTTTTAATTTATAAAACCCTCCGCGGCTTGGGACCTGAATACCTGTCAGAGCGAATGTCTCAAAGGTCAACTGAGGCCCGTCCAACCAGAATGTCGTGGGCACACTCGTTTCGGATGGCCACGCCCTGGGAGGCTCAGAAAACGGTGACCCACAACCAAGCCTTCTCTGTGGCTGGCCCTGTACTATGGAACCATCTCCCAAGCGAGCTGCACCTTGCACAGTCCCTGCCAGTCTTCAAAAAGGCCTTAAAGACCTGGCTTTTTTGTGAGGCGTTTGGCGACTGTCATTTTTTTCCCCCTGCCCTGCCGTCCTGTTATTGATTTTTCTTTTGCCCTGCCGTCCTGCCATTGATTTCTTATGTTGTGGTTCTTACTTAAATTGTTACGCTGTTATTGTTTTATCTTGTTGTAAACCGCCTGGAGTTCCTCTGGAAGATGGATGGTATAAAAGTGTTAAAATAAAATAAATAAATAAATAAATAAATATTCCCTTGTGACCACGAAAACAGACTGAAATAAACAAACTCCAACCATTCCTATCCTGCCTATTAACTATCAAGACACCTGATAGTCTGAAATCTTTCTGAATGTTTTCCTGTTGAAAAGTGGGTTTATAGAGGAATTTGTATTAAATAACCAATGACTCCATTCCGTGTGCAAATGCCACAATTCATTAGCACACAAGTGAGAAGAGAAGGAATGTCTCAATTTCCCTCCCTGGTCACTTTTGATTGAAGCAGGGTGCCAGGACCCTGCCTGTCACAGAACCTGACTCTGAGGGGTTAAATGGTGAAGAGCTGCTGGAGGAGCATTGCAGCTCAAGTCAGCAGGCAGCTGGGTCTGATGACTCAGCTGAAAACATATCTTCTCCCCCTAGAAGGGATATGAGCAGGATTCTGCAAAGACGTGCTACCAGGAGAGCTAGGGAAAGATGCTAGATGGGGAATCAGGTCGGGAAGCCCTGAGTACTAGCAGGAGCCTTTCCAGAAGTAAGGGTGTGTTCCCTGTTTTGAGATAAAGCTGGTAAGCTCACCTTGAGCTCTCTGTGGGAGCAAGGCGTCATTTGAACCTGCAACCACGTTCCTGTCTGTGACCTTGGCTCTGTTTCCTGATTTTAGACTGGCTTCCTGGACAATGGCTCAATCTGTTTCCTTGGGTTTGGCATCTGGTTTCCGTGAGATATTCTGGTTTTGACTTGGACTGTTAATTGCTGGGAGTTGGATTCTGTTATTTATCTGGCACTTGATTGTTAGCAAAGGACTTGAACTTGCCTGGCTTTCCACTAAAAATCTTGGCAAAGAACTGAACCCTGTTTGTGTGTGTGCTCTGTGTGTGGGGCTTGACACAAGGTAAGAATTCTTTTTTACTTCTCCTTACATTAAAAGCCTTTAAAATAGATAGAATGGTTTATACAACACAGAAACAGCACCATGGAGGGAACTGATCAGAATGAATGGCCTTGGCATTCTAGCTGCACAAAAATACATAATAACTACAGTACTGTGTGATAAGGTGAAAACAATGCACTTCCAATATCCATCTACATATTTAAAACTTCATTTCTCTGATGTCTTCCTTCCGACTATAACATTTCAATCTGAACATATCCTCACCAACACAGCTATTCCAGAAAAATAAATACGTTCACGCTAGACCTCATTAAGATAAAGCAGGCTAAGAGCCTGGGCTTCTCTTTGATGTCTATGGTTCTATACATATACATGATAACAATGTCTTACAGTAAATACTATTTCAGAAATGTCTAGTTTTGTATAAAAGTGGTACTATGCTTCATAGAAAATTGTAAAATTGAAAATCCAATTGATTTGGGTGACTCTGGCCCATTATACAAAGTCTAAGTAGAAAAGAGTGCATCTCAGGTGCTTTTTGCAAACATACACATGTATCATAATGATGCATAATTATGTGCTTGTGTGAGGGTTCAACTGTCCGATACATCGGATCTGAGGCAAAATAAGGATTGTCCAGTTCAGCAGCTTTGTTCTCCAATAAATATTTATTTTTTAACTCAAAGTGCCTTTTTTTCTTACAATTTGTTCTAATGTTTCTCCGCGAGAATTATTGTCAACAGTTGCTTCAAACATGAAAAGATTTTTAACAGAACTCTCAAATATATTTTCCCGTATCTCAACTTCAGGGGAACTTATATTTGAGGGTATGATCCCCTCCTGTGGCAGGTGTTCCCACAACAAGGATGGCGCACCCACTGAGTCACCAGGTTCTCTCATTGGAGGTCGCCATCTCTCCCTCATCCTCTCTGAGTTTCCTGGCCATCTTACTGGTCTCACTTCTACCAACCAGGTTAGCGGCTCCAGGTAGCGCTTCTCCTCCCTTGCTCCCCTCACTCTTCTCTCTTCAGTCTGAACCCCAACGTCCCTCCTCAACAGCTTCTTCACCTCCTCTAACTGCCAGTCCTTGTGAGCGCCACTCTCCCCTTCATCCCCGCTGTCACTCACCCAAAACACTTCTTCTAACATCTCCCGCTCTCTATTATCCCCTTCACCCATGTCTTCCGTCTCAAGTTCTCTATTTGCCTCTAACTTTGTATTGGACTCCTCTTTCCATTTAATTGGTGCTCCTGCAGATGGTGCACCCTCGGCTTCCTTCTCCTTCTCCTGGTCCTTCTCACAGCTTGTAAATAAGTTCCAACTTATGACAGCAGCCCCAGGATATAATGTGTTCAGAAGGGTTTAATGGGCCCCTTCTAGCAGTTCTCTGAGAAGCTGCAGCTTGCCCAAGACCACACAAGTGGCAGGGCACATCAACCCATCAGCCACACATACTGAGTCGAACTCATGTAGTCACTCACCTGGGAGGCACAGCATGAGTTCAAACTCCCAAGCCCATGGCTCAGCAGCCAGGTGCTGCAACTGATAGAGGTGTACCAGGTCCATGCACATACACCTACAAGATAAATTTGGCACCCAGAAAGGCACAGGTTGCACCATGAGTATACACTACAATTAATTAAACACTCTTCCTCCCCTAGAACAAGGGCCTTCAGTGTTTGCATGGCTAATAACACTGTTTTTACTTAGCTGTCACCCCTCACTCAGCTACTCTAATGGTAGAATGGATTGTGCTTAGCACCCTCATGACCAATATGCTGAATGGCAAACTATACTATTGCATGCTTCACAGTACTTAGGTTGTACGCAAGCACATTCATATAGGACAGTGATGGCAAACCTTCAGCACTCCAGATGTTTAGTACCACAACTCCCAGAATTCCAAGCCTGTATTGTCAATTACAAAGGACTATGGGAGTTGCAGTCCAAAACATTTGGAGTGCTGAAGGTTCACCACCACTGATATAGGATCTTCTCTGTATAAAGTTTTATCACCGTTTTAACATGGATACAGTATGTCTACTACAAATTTAAGCAAAGGGCCCTCTTTTAGTTGCATTATTAACCACAAAAAGATTCACAGGTCGCCATCACCATCATCATCATCATCACTTGTGGATGAAACATACTTAAGTGGTCCCCATATTACACGCAGTTACAGATCTCAGAAATAACACTACAAAAACTACAAAAATCACCAATATCAAGAAAAGCATAATACTGTGCTGATATTTAACAGATATTTAAGATTTTGGTCCAAACTTGTGTCAATTATATAGAACCAAAAATGTTTTTATAATTTTGATTGACTATGCCAGATATTTTTAAATAATTATAATAATATAATCTTAGAATGGGTGAGAAGCAAGGGACCCTATGGACCACTGAATCCAGCTCTTATCAAGGCAACACAATGGGCAATTGAACCCCAGTCTCTAGCTCTGCAGGCAGATACCTACAGTATATCACAGAAGTGATTATACCCTCACATTTTGTAAATATTTTAGTATATATTTTAGTATATATTTTCATGTGACTCACTTGTGTTGCCAGCAGTTTAGACAATTTTAATGGCTGTTTGTTGTGTTATTTTGAGGGGAACGCACATTTACACTGTTATACAAGCTGTATACTCACTGCTTTACATTGTAGCCAACTGTCATTTCTTCAGTGTTGTCACATGAAAAGACACATTATTTACGAAATATGAGGGGGTGTACTCACATCTGTGGTACTGTAAATCACTAAGCTATCCAGCAGTTCATTGCGCCATTTAGCAAATGATTTTGGTACCATCATTCCTGAAAGAACAATTTTTTTACCAACTTTCCACTTTACAACTTCTTCCATTATGGCAACATCATCACACTACACTAGAGGCAAATGTTTTTCAACCTTACTTCCTCAAGATACTTTGGACTTAAGCCCCAGAAGTTCAGCCATGTTGAGAAATGGTTAAGGATTTTAACCAGAGGATGTCAAAACACCTGTAGGACCAAAGACTGAGAGCCACAACTGCTGATGCAGCTATATGTACAATGAGTTGGCTGGATAGCTCAGTGACTCTAGCATCTGGTTGTGGAGCCAGAGGTTGGGAGTTTGATACCCCACTGTGGCCCCAAGGGAGAAGAGCAACAAATCTCAAGATACCTTCAGAAGGAAATGGCAAACCGCATCTGAGTACTTTCTACCTAGAAAACCCTGAAACTTCCTTAAGTCTGGATTGACTTGATGGCACATATACACAAATGAATGTCCAATGAACTGAGTTGCACTAGCTAAATAACACATTTAAGTCAGTGAAGGAAACTCCCACTGCTACTGCTCTACCATCAGAATGGTATTCTAACTGGAAAGCTCCACCATCTTCCACTGATTCTATAGAAACTCCACCTTTGGGGGAAGAATGTTCCTCCTCCTTTCAGTGAATGTTCCAAACCAAGTCAGAGATTTTATAAATGCACACATAAAAATGACTTGGTGGTAGAGCTTTACCAACTTTGTTGAAAACAATGGCAAGATTTACCAAATAAATTCATTTTCTTCAGTCAGGAACTATAAGAATTTCTTTTCACAACCCATCTAAATCAAAGAAGTTTGTTTTCTAGTTTTTTGGCAGAATGCTATAAAATTATCATTGACATTTTAATTAAAAAAGAAATGTATGTAGAATAAACAAGATATTTCCTATAACGTTCTGCATTGGGTGCTCTGTCACTTCTTTGTAGTCTTAGTAAATTACACAAGCTTTCACTAGGCAGAACAGCTATAACTCATTGTTGCGGTAATGTAATCTACATCTATCATTATTTTAATTAAACTGAATCTTAATTTGCTACCTTCTCTTCAAGAAAATATACCTTGTTCTTTTTTATCACCTTCATAGACAGTATATTGGCTTAGATATCACCGCTGTAAAGTATTTCTTCTTGTTGTTAAACTGGACATCAAACACCAATTAAGTATTCACATGGTTTATTTCAAGTATCATTATTAACATCAAGCTCAGAATCTATCATTTGCCTACCCAGGTTTACATCAGAGTATGTTTCACATCTTAACCCTTTGAGATTTGTATGGCAAAAATTACTAATAAATGAAACTTGATTTATAGAATTTCTTCTAGTTCTCAATCCATATTTATTCAATAATAGATGCTGACATGGAATCTAATGCCACACGAGTGTCTGTGTCATTACCACATATCATCAGTCACATGCCCAACTGGATCTCATGTGTATATAGGTTACAAGTAACTGATTGATTGATTGATTGATTGATTGATTGATTGATTGATACACCGAGCCATCTACCCCAAAGTTTATTCTGGGTGAATTACAATAATAGAAATACACAAGTTATAAACAAATTAACAACAAAAAACAGAAAAGCAAAAATACAAATTAAAATAAAGTTAAAAATATAACATAAAATTAATAACACAAAATAAATTTAAACTAGCAAAATATATAAAAGAGTCAGTCACAAAACACAAAACAAGGCAGCAAAGGGACCTGCCCCATATATAGCAAATTGTAAAGCACTGTATATTTCTAAAAATTAGAGGAAAAGCTACTTTAAGCAAGGGAAATTCGGGGAAGACTCAGCCTGAGACATTTTGGAAATCCAGCTCCCAAGAATGTTATAAGATAAGATAAGATAAATCTTTATTGATCCCACATCTGGGGAAATTTACTTGTTACACAGCTCCCAATATAAAAAAAAGTAAAGATGGCTAGGTGCCCAAAAAAGTGTAAGGTGTGTGTGTGAGAGAGAAAATAGCTAATAGAGATTAAATAAAATAAGAAACCCAATACACAAATACAACAAATTCCTCATTTGTCTTGCTGACTTCATTTTCAAAGGCAGCAGCAGCAGCAGCAGCGGGACCTGATCCTTACCAAAAGGGGGGAAATATAGTCAATGAGGTCAAAATAGCAGAAGCTTTGGATTGAAGTGACCACGATTCATTGCATTCATGGGATCAGGCTGGGAAAATATGGAGTAGACAATGCTACTTCTAGGTGCTTGGTAGTTCATACCCAAAATGTATTCAGCAGCGGTTTCTTGTTGTCCTGGAGAGCAGTGACAAACAGGTTACTGCACTACTTTGTCCTAAGCAGAGTATGGCACCACTTTCCCATAAATGCCCTGGATAGCATGGAAGAGTTGCTTTTCAAATTTTCAGAACAAGACCAACCTGGGGTCACTAACAATGCTTCAGAGGAATGAATAAGGATTCAAGAACTTAACAGGATCAAGCACTAGGTTAAAACACAGAAAATCAAAGAAAAAATGTGATGCATTTAGACTAGAAGAATCAGATGCACAACTGTAGGATAGGGGACTCTTATTTGGCATTAGTACATATGAAAAGGATTTAGAGATGTAAAGCTAAACAATGAGATACAGCAGCAAAGATACCACAAGGCAATACTAATCTGCATCTACAGAAATACAATGTCCAGATCAAAAGAAGTGCTACTGTATTCTGTTTTGATCAGGTCTCATCTGAAATAATGCACTTGGTGCTGGATACCAGAACTGAAGAAGGATATTGAGCAGCTAGAACCTATTGAGAGGCAGGTGACCAACATTACCAATTATTTGCAAACCAACTCTTTAGGAGGAATAGCTGAGGAAGCTGGGTTCATTTAATCTGGAGAAGACTGAGACACAATAAAATAGCCATCCCTTCAAATACTTGAAGGGAAGTCACATGGGAAATGGAACAAGCTTCATAAGGTAAAACCTGAACCAAAGGATACCAATTACAAGAAAAGAGCTATGATTCTCAATTGCTTAAAAGGAATATTGCAGCATATTCTACACATACATTGACATTACTCACCATAGAATAACTCTCCCTGACATACTGTAACCTATGAGCATGCAAGTGGAATTCTCTAGTAGTTCCTATGGTAATCCTCCTCCCTGGGCAAAGCAATGCCCTCAGAAGAGCAGATAATGCATTTAAGTAATTTAAATAATTTACCCTGAAAAACACACAAAGCAGTTGAATTACATATAGATGTGTGAAACAGTTTAATACTGTTACACAAATCTACTACGCACGTTTGATGTTGATCTTCATATAGGTGAATTACTTAGCCTATGCATGTAATAATTTTTCTGAGCTATTCCAAGACCCAGTTGGAGGCAGCAAGCCACAAATTACATGATCAACCCAGAATGTCTTCCATGCAACCTGACTATTTAAATGAGAGTTAATCAGTTATGTCCTGTCAGGTTGACACGGCTTAGAGAGACTCCACTTGCCCTTCAAGGTAAGTGACATATTTAAGGTGTGGTTTTACGAGTTCCACTCCCTCAATGAGATTTCATAGCCAAGTGGGGATTCAAGCCATGTTCTCCATGTCACTCCACCTACTATGCCATACTGAATAAGAGTGGCAAACGTCAGCATAAAAGGGATGTCACTATTGCTGCAAGAGAACCTCTTGCTGATATGTTCCATCAAACCTGAACATTTCTTTAAAGGAAACCTAAATGAAAATGTGTTCTAGCAACCTTATATCTGAAGGTAAACATATATTAATTCATTAATTTTGTTCTGATCTGATTATTTGGGGGAATAACAGATCTGAAATAATCTACCAAGTAACTATTTTATTTTATTTTTATTATTCATGAACCAGGGATGTGAAATCAAAACATTTGTTAAAACAAGGCTCTGATCAACTCATCTCTTTACAGCGTGCCTTTTTGCTATGAATGCTTTTGCTACCACCACACCCTGCATACGTGTAACCAATGGAGGGCACTGTTGTATCAGCTTTGGAACTTTTCTTTAGCTCCACCAACAAGTAAAAGGAAACTGTCAAATACATCCAGTCCACAGTGTAGCAAGGATGCAAATGTACTAAGCTCAATACATTTGTAAGCAAAAAACACTGAAGGAAGGTTTCTAAAGACAACTGGACTTAAAGAAAAAAAATAGTTCATATAACAGGCTGTCAGGCTAAAAAGACTACTGCAATGCACACATATAGAATTTCCCTTTGTAGTTGTTTGCCCATAGAAAATAGGTAACTAATCATAGTACTTCCTTACTCATCACAAACAGCATCTCATTACTGTGCTACAAGTTCTGATCAGTATGAACGCAAGTGTGAACAGTTATGCAATTCTACAATCAGGAATAGTACATAATCACAGTACATTTTACTTAAAAAGCCTCTTGTTTTCTTCTGGCTTTATAAGCACAGAGAAACATAACTGGATACTTTTTATAAGGGACCTAAAAGCATAATGCTTTACTGTTTAAAAAACAAATCTTAAAATAATGATACAGAAATCACTGCGTATTTCAATGAAAAGAAACAGATGCTACAATATGTTATTAAAATATGCCCATAATGTATGATAGAGGAAGTGTTTTTTTTTTTTCATTTTATTTATTTTCATTTTATATTTTCTCTTTAATTTAGTGCATTTTATTTTTAATGCCAAAAAAAATCATGAATGTTCTGTGTTCTCCATGACGGCAGTCATATTTCACATCTATGCAAAATGTCCCCCAACCCTCAAGGCGAAACAGCAGCAACCACAGTTCTGCTTGTCACGAATGTACTCTTTGTCAAACTAGATGCAGCTTTATATTTGTATAAAAGCACTGCTGCTGGATAGCTTTTCAACACATTCTTATGAATGCTTAGGTCGGTCCTGTTTATTGTAACAAGACTGAAGCCTAAAAGACAATAGTATATGATGATTAAGGTTCAGTGTTTAAAAACATATACATACACAAAATCTAATTCAGATTTTCATCTATATTTATATCTGTGGCTAATAAGGGCACCATACAGAGTATGAAACACTTGGTTAACTGCTCCCTCCACCTCCACCCCAGATAAAAAGACAACAAAATATTTTTCAATTCTTTGCTTTCTGAACAAACAGGTTATTCTAGACAGCAACCACTGAGAATAGCTACGTAAGATCTCTGCAAAGTTCAATCACAAAAATGCATGGAAGATTTTTTTCATCAAAATGAAAAGCAGTTTTCAAATGGGGTTTTGTGATTTTTGTTTTATACATGCTGCTCTTAAGTCTCATTTAGAATTGCTTCGTTAATGCTTCTTACTGAAGTTGTAGAAGTCAGTACAGGAATGCATCACAAAATTATTAAACCTCTGGCAAGCTAGGAAAAACACAGTATTATCAGTTTTAGGAAAATTATCTGAACCATTCAATTTGTTTTCCTATTCGTTGCATATTGTGTACACTAAGAAGACCAGGAAGATAAATTACTACAATCATTTTCCAAAACGTATTTAACAAAAGCTGGGGTTACCCATATAGCACTGCATTTTCAGCCATCTCATTTACTGAGATTTAGCTGCTGCTAAAATAAATGCAGCATTGTTTATTCATATACAAGCATTTCACTTAAGGATAATGGCAGTGCTCCTAAAGGAATATAAAAGCAAAGTGATTAGCAATTGTTACTGTTAATTAGTGCTCTTAGCATTTAGAAGGATGAGCATCTCCTTTATGAATAAATAGAAAATTTCTTTCTGAAGCTTTGCCAGGCATGGACTCGATCTGGACTTCACAGCTGACAGCAGACTTGAGAAGAAAAAGGGGGGAAAAGACCTAGGCATAGATCAGCATCCAATTAGCAAAGGCCAACTTTTAAACAGGAAAAGGTTTGAAAGGAACGACTACAACTGGAAACTCATACTTCACATTGTGCAGTCTCCCTGATAAAAGAAGGAAATGTGTGTTTATCAATGCGCTGTGAGTCCACAGTTCATTTGGCGTCCTGTAAACAATGCCTGGTTGCCCGCTTCCGAATACATGTGAGAATCTTGCAGATCCAGAACACCATATTCAGCAGGCAAGGTCAAACTCACAGTGCCCTGGAAATGGGAAATTAAGAAAACCTGGCAATCACAGGTTTAAGGCTGACCAGAAAAGACCCGGAGGCTTTCAAGCAATCTCTCACCACAGTTCTGTTTGTCTCTACTTATTCACTATTAACACAACAGGGACTGGCGGCCAAGAAAAGAATTCCAAGCACCAATTTTAACAGAAAACGCTGCTTATAGAAAACTGGGTATTTCTTATCACTATTCTTATTTCATCATTTCGCTGATCTGGTTCTTGCATCTTAATCTGCCTCTGTCTGTCCTTTATACTATGTTAATGTAGATGTATTATTTAGTGGTTTGTTTAATTTAAATATGATTGATCTGTTGATTATATTTAGTTATAAATTGAAGGGCAGTCCAACTTTGAACAGCCCGCAGTCTACTTTAGTTTACTTTAAACTCCCCGTGGTCTACTTGCAGAAGCGTGCGCCCCCCTCTCGGGTGCGCCAGTCAATGTTTTTGCAGGACGGGGGGGGGGGACTACTGGAGGCAGAGGAAGGGAGAAGAGTGATTTCTATTTGGGGAATGGGAGAAGGGGCCTCCTCCATCCCCCTCTGCTTGCCCCAGGTGGGGGCTCCAGCTCCAACTCCATGGCGGTCAGGAAGAGGTCGGCAGGAAAAGTGGCCCTCCCAGGACCCCCCGAGTGCCCATCACCCTTGCCGCCCCGAGTGTCCATCACCCCATCGCTGCCACTATAGCTCCGGACCCGGCTTCCCTTGTCTGCCTCCTCCCTCCCTCGCTCGTCGGCTGGCCCTCCTCCTCCTCTTCCTCTTCTTCCTACTGCCATTGCTGGTGTCACTGGTGGTGCCTGTGTGAAGAGCCATCACCGCCTTCCCCGCAGGGGCCAAGCATCCCGCTCACCATCTTAAGGGGCATGGGCACGGTCTGTGGCGGTGGTGGGAGTATGTCAGGAGGGAGCAGAAGCCTCCCTGCCCAGGCAACCAAGAGTATCCCTCTCTCTCTCTTTCTCAGGCCTGGCTTGTCATGCAGGGGGGTGCCCTTCTCGGCCAAAACAAAGCAGGCTGGGCCCCTCCACCGGCCCGCTCCTTCATAGCCCAGTGGGTCACTCGGTGGGTTGGTGCCAGGTCTCCTCCTCCTCCTCTGCCACCACTGGCACCTCCCCATGCTCCCTCACAGAGCCAGACAGACTCACCGGTGCTCTGGATTAAGAGGGTGGAGACTCCCAAGAAGCAGCCGAGCAAGTGAGTGACAAAAAAACTGTTCACCCCCATCACACCGCCACTGGAGGCAGATCGGGAGTCTGACAGGGACCTTGCAGGCTACTTCAAACGGCCCTGTGGGCTACTGGTTGCCCATGGTCAATGCACTGTGCAGGCCTGATATATTATATATTGCATAATGTATTGTTTATCGCATTGTCTTTGTTTAAATCTTTGTAAACTGCCCAGAGTGACCTTAGGTTAAATGGTGCGGTATATAAATCAAATAAATAAATAAATAAATAAATAAATAATCATAAAATCTCATTAATTCAAGGGGAAGGAGACATTTTCTGAAGAGCCGGGCAGGATTTACAGGCAGTCATGAAGATGATCAACACAGCACCTCTAGAAATAAGGGATACATCACATCTGGAAAAGCCTTCTTCAGGAAGTCAAACTGATACTTGGAACTAAAATCCTAACATGTGCTATTTTTACCTGCAAGGAATTTATAAAATTTTAATGCCAGTTCTAAATAAGTCTATGACTGCAACTACACAGATTTTTGGCTTATTCATCCTTATTTCCCTTCATCTTTTACTAGAAATAGCTGTGTTTCATATATTTCTCCCATTTCTCATTCTGTAAGCTCGAAAGTATGAGGAGGTCTACAAGTCTTTGCCTACTGAACCTTATAATGTGTGATGTTCCCTCAGAGTGGCTGTGTCAATGAGCACATTTGTTTACACACAGTTCTTAAACAGTTTTACCAGCTTTGAACTTTCAAAGTGAGGTGGACGAAAGACAAACAGGGTTATGTTATTAATATACTGCTGGAACAATGACCAGAACAAAAACACAACGTAACAACAAAAACAACTGTGAATCTTGTTCATTTTCTTCAACACTACTTCACTATTTAAACTCCAAATAGTCTTCTGATGGAATAGCAGTGGGGCCGCTTAGCAATGCCCCTGTGAACTACGAAGAGACTAGTACAAGGCTCTAGAACATAAAATAATTGTAATTATATATTTAAGATGTTTCTATATCACTCACCTGGCAAATATTTAAAACATAAGAATTACAATCACATTATAGATTTTATAACCAAAATTTGTTTGTTTGTTTGTTTGTTTGTTTTATTTAGTGGATTTTTATACCGCCCAGGTGGCAGTGAAGCCATACTGGGCGATTAGGCCACTCTGGGCAGTCATGATTAAATCAACCAGTATCAAATACCGGTTTGTTAAGGAAATAGCCCAAAAAAGGTAAAGAGTAAAAATAATAAAAGAGTGAAGGACTGGATGCCAACCAGAATACATACTTGATGTTATGTTACAAATAGCCTGTTTCCAACAAGCCTTTCATACTTAATTCTGAGGATGAACTTCTTAAACCTCATGTTGTTTTCACTGTGTTACGCCTACTTTGTTTCTAGTTAACCCATGTGTGAACTCAGGTTTCAGATAAGAAGGGGGGGAGAACCTTGCTGGATCAAACCAACAGCATTCTAATCCTGGATTCTCTTCCCACAGTGGCTAACCAGATGCCTACAACAAAGTCCTCCTCTGTATTTATATTTTCTGTTCAGCAACACCATCCATGTACTAGTCTTGTATTAACTACTTTGAGGGGTCCTCAAAGTTTTCAAACAGCGGGCCAGACCACCACGCCCCAGACACCACTGGGGGCCGGACCACAGTCAAAACAAAAAGAAAAAAAGGCCGACATGGGGGACCTTGCCGTAGCCCTCCCACTTTGAATTTCCCACTAGCCAGCATGTTGATCATCTGGGTGGTAGTTGGGAGGGGTGGGAGAAGCGACATAGCCCACTGCTTTGAACTGCCTCAGCAATAGAAGTAGCTGCGAAGCCTGGCTTGCTCGTAAAGCAGGGGGTAGGTGGGGGGGGCTGCAATTGGTCCCGGGGGCCGGATTCAGGACCTTGGGGGCGCATCCGGCCCTGGAGCCTTAGGTTGAAGACCCCAGTTCTAGAACATAAAATAATATCTCTTATGTATTACCCTCTCAGGTGCATCAACAGATGAACACATCTGCTTGCTTTTCAAATCAAGGACATCAATGTTTAACTCTCCATGGTGCACAACAGAGAAGCTTGCTGTCCCCGGGACCTCAGTTTCTCCTTCCTTCCTTCCTTCTAACACATCCACTAAATAGCTTGTATTCAGAAACATTTATTGGTCTTTTCCAGAACAGGTTTCAACTGCTTACCCTCTGTAGTATTAGAGAGCTGCTTCTCAGGTATTCCTTATAGTGAAAGGTCCTGCCCTTGTGGAGAAAAAACAATCAAGGAATTTAATGTACCTTGTGGGAGTAAATGCTGTGGAGATGGCTGGACCAAACTGATAACTCCTATCATCTGGAAATAATCAGGTATCATTCTCAATTACTACCTGATATAACTTTTGACAAATATTTATAAATCAGTTACAGAGAAAGTTGCCAGTTTCCTTTAGCTAATGGCAAACATGCCGAGGAAAATTATTATTCACTAAACCTGATTTAAAGGTGACAGAAACAGGGTTAGAACCACAAATGTGCTTTTTTGGTTACTATCACACAGAAACAAAGAGAACTACTGCAATAGTCAGTGCAAAGAAAGAGAGAATGAAAAACAGAGATCTTTTCCAGGAAATTCCAAGAAATCAAAGGAAAGTATAAGCCTAGACTAGAAATGCTAAAAGACCAAAAGGAAGAAACATTATATGACCAAAAGAAAATAAAAAGGTGGAAAGAGCATACTGAAGACAGTTTAGAAGAAATTCCTTTGAAGAGGAATCTTATGATAAAGAATCTGCAGTTCTAGAAACTAAAGTGAAAGCTTCTCTGAAAGCACTGGGAAGAAAAAAATCACCAGGAATAGACAGAATATTGGCTACTGGCTCACACCAAAGAAAAGTCAGAAAAATATTTGTCTATACAGTACTTTACAGGCTACGGCAAAATATTTGGTTGTGCAGATTAGAGATAGGCACAAACTGTACTTTGGTGGTTCGGCCCAGTTAGCCACCACACGTGCACAGGTGTTCTACAGGTGTCACATACTTTGCTCCCGCACCTCTTCTGTGTGCTAGCCCACTCTCCACCTGAAGCATGCTTTCCTCCTCTGCTTTCGGCATGCAATCATCCACTCAGACCATAAGATGGGGCAGGAAACCTTAGGGTACTGCTGGTGAAAGGATTGTATGGAGAAGGCAGATGAGGGAAGCACACTGTGTGGGCACCAGAGCTAACCAGGCCAAAGTGTGGTTCATGACCATCTCTAGTGTGGGTAATGAGAAACTATGGTTGTTCTGAAAGAAGTGGGTGTGTCTCAGCACTTGATTATCCTAATGTAGAAGCTGTGGTTTTGGAGTTTTTAAGTTGAACATGTATGTGTGTGTGTGTTGTTTTCTTTCAAACAGATGTATACCAGTACTGTGACTTTTTGGTGTGTAATACAATATTATGTGTAGTCAATTTTTATTTTATTTTATTAAAAACTTTACAAACCTCCAACATTTCTTTTATAGATATACAAGACTATTCCTTATTCAAAGTGCTTATTTGAATGTCTTTTGGAATTATATCAAGGACTACCATTTGTTGTTCACAGTTATGTATCCAGGTATTTTGACTGTCAGATTTCATTTGTTCTAGAAAACATTTATTTTACTTTATTTTACAACCCGGAATGATTAACCTCTTCATCCGTGTTTGATTTGGACTGGATTTTATCTTGTATCTTCAAATCCAACCCATATACTTACTCGTGAAATAGAACAACACAGATTATAGACACTCTTAAGCTAACTAAAGGGGAGAAGCTGGACTATATTCTGCATATATGTGTATGCATATATTCTGTATATAATTCAGCTGATATTCATGAAAGCAAAAAAGAACATCATATGCTGAACTGGTATTACTAAAATATTATTTACAACCCTTTGCCTTTAAAAAAAACCTTTATATTAAAATAGTACCCAAGACATTCACACAAGAATTTTATACAATCTACAAATAATTAATAAAGCATGAGAGGAAGCCTTAGGCTTTGAAGACTCCTCGATCTTTCTCATGCCCAATAATCCTGTTACTTTCATATCATACTCCTTTATGGTCCATCTCTAACTCGATCCATTTTTCAAGGCCCTAAGTGAGGACTGGGGGTACACGACCCTCCAGGTGTTACTGGACTCCAACTCCTATCACTTCTCACCAGTGGCTATTGTTGACCATGGCTGAAAGAAGCTGCAGTCCAATGATGCCCAGAGAACCAGATCATCTTCAACAGTACCCCAAACAAGACCATGGTACAAAATGTGTTCTGCTTGAAGCTTTAAGATGTGCACTTTTCTTCACCAGCTGCCTTTTTACTGAACCCAAAATAATGCAGCAAGTATGGAAAAAGTTAAAAACTGCACAAAAGGTTTAAATAAATCTTTCAAAAAATTCAATATTAAATCATTCAGTACTACTTGAGTGAAGTCTATTAGATTAATGACAGCTGAAAGAAGAAATCATTCCACTGACAATGCCATGCGTATTTCTTCCACATATATACTGTGTATGACAAGTAGCAAATTCTATAAATGATTTTATAGGCTGAGAAAACACATTAAAAGTTTAACACTGAATGTACATGCTGCTTATGTCCTGGTTTCTTTGACAGATAATGTATAAACAAGGTGGACAAAAGGGTAACTGTGCAAGATATTAGAACTGAATACTAATATACACACAACCACCTTCGCCCCCATTAAAACAAGGCTGAAGAACAAACTCCCATTTTCCATCCACGTACAGAGTCATAGACTGACTGGGTTATACCTTTAGGCTACTAGTAAAATAACAAAAAAAAGTTGATGATATTTCAAGGGTGATACCCTCTTTTTCAAAGTTGCACCAAAAGTTCAAGCATGGCAAAGGATGGATTTGCCAGGAGTTAGTTCTTAGATGTAGAGTACTTGGCAAGATGAAACAAATTGCCAGGCAGTCTCTCGGTTGAGGCAGGAAGCCAAGATGTTGTAAAGCTACATCTGAAGTTATGGGTTGTGTTATAGCCCCAGTCCTTCAAACAGAGTTACTTAGGACATGTACACACATTCACAACCCCTCTCCATGTAGCACTTTGAGACACATAGCTCCTGCTTGGCCGGGGGGGGGGGGGGGGGTGCAGAAAACCCATGTGTTGTTCCATTTGGGGCCTGGGGGGGAAATAGGGTACACTGATCCCCAACTTGTTTTGCTTCAACTGGAAGTACACAGTTATGTTATAACTGAAGGATATATACTGTTACATGTTCACTTCTAAATGGTGACATCCCTACTGATGGCTTTACTACAAAAATCTTAGAGGCAAGTGCTTACAGATCAAGAATGCATGCTGTAGGGACACCTGACCATGCTGTAACACTATGAGTTAAGAAATGCCACCCCCACTGCATTCTTTTCTGAAAATCAACATTTATTTGATATGCCTGATACAGAGTTCACAGCACTACCTGACCTTAAACAAAAATCCTGAAAGCTCAGACTTGTTATAAATCCAGTGGGATGAATGGCAGACAGAGTTCTGACTTGGAATGTTAGCTATAATGGGACAGATGCAAAATTCAAGGCTTTTGAGCCATTTCTTAGTGTAACGTACCTATGTTTCTTACACATACATACCCCATATTTCCCCATTTTATTTACCAAGTCTATGAGTATGCAACAAGTGGGACATATACTGTACTACTCCCCGGTCTATTTTCCTGTCACCCTCAAAAATCACACTATGAAAATTCAGCAGCAAGTTGATTTCAGTTGCAGAACAGGAAAATCCAATGTATGCTACCGTAAGCACAAACAGAATTGACACTGAACTTTGGTAGTAAAAAGAGGGAAACGCAATTTCAAGCGGGATTTTACTGGGTTGTTGCAGAAATATAGTCACAATTTTCTGCCCAATTTTGGTGGCAAGGTTTCTGAGGATGCAGAGTATTGTGCCAAAAGAGTAATACAGAAGTATCAAATAATTAATGGGGGAAGCAAGCTAGATGCAGCCCAGTATACGTCACGAGGGCCAAAAACAACATATACCGTAAATTCACTCAGGTTGTCAACCTTGGTCTAATGAATGTCAAGAACATACCATTTGCATCAACCATAAGGAAGCCCCTAAACATGGTTAACAGTACAACTAGCAAAAACAAACAAACAAATTGAACATCAAGAGTAGGAAAGCATGCAACCAGAGTGCAAACTAGATGTGACTTTTGCCTTAATTTGCCCTTAAACAGTTGTTTTAAAAACTGTATGAATGGTATGAGACAGAGCTGGATCACAGTGGAGTGGAAAGAGTGGCTATAACCATTTGTTCATACTTCTGAACTAAACAACCAGACAGGCCCACATCTGCTCGCTGCTTGGAATGACTAAAAATTCATACCAGGCTGATAGTGTTATATATAGTACTCGTCAATTCCTTGTAATGGCAACCCTATGAATAAATTACCTGCAAAACATCTTACCATTATTACCAGTTATTTCACACATGGCTTCCTTTATAGAGAAAAGCCATCTCATGGTAGATCTTCCTCTTTTCCTACAGTCTTCAGCTTCTCCTAGCATCATTATCTCTTCCAGTGAGGATTCCCGCAGTAAGATACTCTCAGGTTTTAGGCATTTTAGCACCTAGCAAAATTCGAACATTATTTGATCAGGAATCCACTATTTATTTATTTATTTATTTTTGTGATCTATGGCATCTATAACAGTCTCAGCTAACATGAAATTTCAAATTAAACTTTTCCCTTTTGCCATCTTTCTTTTCAATACCTACTCTTCCCATCTGTACAAAGAAACCAGGAATACCATAATATGGATTGTCACCTTGATCTTCACTTAAAGATATTTTCTAGTTTGTTTACAGACCCATTTTCAAGTGTCAGTCTTCTGATATTCTGACTGCAATAATGAACAAAGATGTACAGTGATCTTTAACCATTTTGATGCCATCACTGTGAATATTAAAATTGTCGTTCTTAACACATTCAAAACTTTTGTCTAATTGTTCAATAGTCCTGCTTCTGCACTTTCTTCTTTAACCTTCAAGAGTGTTCTGTATAAGTCACTGATATTTCTGCCAGTAATTTGGCATTTGGATAGCTTCTATTACTCTTGGAAGGTAGCATAAATGGGTCTGGCATTTGGATTCTGTATAGCTTACTCAAAAAGTCAAAGAAGGCCATCGAGATACAAGTAAGTTTAATCTCCTATGGGCACTTTTTACTCTTCAGAGTAATAGTTCTTAGAGACAAATGCCATCTTCATATGAAGATAACTAGAATAACACATTTGACTGATCTGTGTCCTACTCTTATTTGGAAGTCTCTCTATCTCCATTTTAAGCTACCTAGATGCCCTAAGTACATCCGATCTCGCCTGATTTCGGAAGCTAAGCAGGGTCGGCCCTGGTTAGTACTTGGATGGGAGACCACCAGGGAATACCAGGTGCTGTAGGCGCCTGGAGTAGGAGCTGGCAAGCCACTCCAGTATTCCTGCCAAGAAAACTCCATGGACATGGAGTCACGAAGAGTCAATTACGACTGTAACGACACAACACACAGACTCCAGGCGCCTACAGCATCTGGTATTCCCTGGTGGTCTCCCATCCAAGTACTAACCAGGGCCGACCCTGCTTAGCTTCCGAAATCAGGCGAGATCAGATGTGCTTAGCAAACCACTCCAGTATTCCTGCCAAGAAAACTCCATGCACGTGGGGTCACGAAGGGTCAGTCACGACTGTAATGACACAACACACACACACACACACACACACACACACACACACACACTATCTCCGTTTATGTCTCTTTCCAACGTAACCTTACAACTTGTTGCAAAAACTGGGAATAGGGGTGGGGAACTACCCTAATGGTTTATAAGATGCAATGCAAATCTTTTTTAAGATTTGAAATTGTATTGCTTGTCAACCTGTATGCACATGCTTCGTAATACTGAGCAAATGTTAAAACAAAACATTGAAGTTCCTTCAACAAATTTTCCTTCTGTTTCATCTGAATCTAATCCAGCTTTCTACTTTCTACATACAGACTGAAAAGTTAAAACACATCATTCCATGAAACCTTTGCCAACTGGAAACTATAGTGCTTCCCTTTCAACTGTAACCTCTCATACAAAAATAAAGTGAAGATGCACTCATTCTAGACATATCCAGGGACTGCATTTAATCCAGAGTGGATAAAAATTATTAAAAAAAAAAGGAAAAGAAAGATCAGTTTGAATTAAATGTCACACAAAAACTGTTCTTTTTTGCAAATCCACCCTGATTTAAACTAATCAGAATCAGCATAACACGAATACGAAAGGCAAAGAGAAGAACCTTACATTTGTTTTTACACTGCTAGAAGATATTACAGTATTTAAATGAACTAGTTTTACAAAAACATGTTGAAGTACTGGTTTTACAGCTTTTCAATCCACCTGTCTGACAAATGCTCAAAGAAACCTATATATAATAGAATAACAAAATTATTCATAGCCTAGGTATGAATTCATACCCGGAGGGGGAGGAGCATTTGGTAGCGGGACGATTAAATGTTTTGTAAATAAATAAATAAAATAAATAAATTTGGCCCACCAAATGTTTTTGACTACAACTCCCAGAATTCTGAGTCTATATTGAAAGTGATAAAGGGCTGTGGGAGTTGTAGTCAAAATCAGTCTTTCATACTCCACTACTAGAGCAGATGTTGAGGCATGGAGTACCTTCCCAACTATATATCCAAATTGACTATCTGGACATACTGTATTTAAATGTGGTTTTAGGTTTAGGTATGACACTGAAATGGTGGATGACCTATGCCAGGAACTGAATTGGAGGTTTTCCATCTGTTGGTTCTGCTGGACCTCTCAATAGCTTTTGATACTACCAACCATTATAGCCTTCTGGAATGACTCCCTAAAATGGAGCTTGGAGGCAGTGCCTTTTGGTGGCTCCGATTCTTCCTGGAAGGATAAATTCAGCAGATGATGGTGGAAGACTCTTGTTCAATGCATTAGCTTTTGTCCCTCAAAGCTCTGTCTCATTCACAGCACTATTTAATACTTTCAAGAAACTGTTGGGACACATTCTCCAGAGATTTGGAATTTTATGCCAACATAGTGATAACACCCAACTCCTAAACCTGAATCCTCAATTGCTACGACTAGCCACAGGAACATTTGTTTGTGATCTGCTGAGAGCAGTCACTGGTCAGATGAGTGGTTGGTAAATAAATAAATAAATATTGCAGAGGTACTGCAAATATGCCCTTTGCATCTATTCCTACAGATGTCTGACATGGCTAAGATGGCGTATGTTATTTTCCACATAAGAGTACTGTAAATGGTCCTGCCTTGTACAGCCATCTTAGCTAAAATAAAACACTACATCCAGACTGTGGCCTAAGGCCAGCTACAGGAATATGTCACTCCCCTTTTGCAACCATTTCACTGGCTACTGGTCCATTTCCAGGCATAATTCAAAATGCTGGTCATGACTTATCAAGTCTGATCTAGCTTGGCTGCAGGTTACCTGAAAGCCCATATTCAATCACACAAGCATGACTATGGTTTGAGACATGGGAGAGGGACCTTCTTTCAGTCCCATTGCCTTCTGAGACCTTATGAGCTGCTGTTCCTAGACTCCAGATCTCTCTGCGCACAGAAGCGAGGACGGCTCCCTTGTTGTGTTTAATTCAGACAGGACACTGACAACTCACAACTTGTTGAACATAAAGACTCTGTGATTGGGTGTGCTACGTTTCTCATGTTTTTATATAAATTATGACTTAATATTACCATGAATGTTCTGAAAGTACAAACAAATTAGAATTAGAAAAAAAATGTCCCCAAAGGTAGAGGACTCTCCTTCTTTAGATGTTTCTAATGTAAGTTAGCTGGTCACTTGCCAAGCATACTATCGTAATGGACATCCTGCATAAACAGGACTTTGGCAAGATTATTATCGAAGGACTCTTCCAGGTCTTTGATTCTATGAATAGCTACTCCAGATGCAATTATGCACATGGGCTGCAATATTTATCAAGGCTCCAAAGTGGCTGCATGTGTCCTTTGATCTTAATTCAGATGTACCTTCTCCATCCTAGGCCACTATTACATGCAACTAGGTGCCTGTGACTAAACTTGATCAGTGCCTTCCTTCTTTGCCTAAGCAAGTACAAAACTAAAATGACAAACTCTTTCACTTTCTTCCTTTCCCTGTAAACTACCCCATTATTTATTGACATATGCAAGTTTTCAAGTGCAATTTTAGAACCAACAGTTTTTAAACGAATTCAGCTATAAAAGCATGGCTACAAAATGTCTATCATTAACGCAATTGATTCCATATATTTATATCTTTAAATTTTTTGCAGTGAAATTAATATCTGTTCCGAACAAAAAAAAAAAAAACGCACCTCACTTATTTAGTCCAAGACAACTTGATAACATCTTTTTCAACTCTAGTTATAAATATCATGCACAAACTTCCAAAGCAGAAGTTGTCAAGATTTAACATTAGCATTAATTTATGTCACAACTGACTGTTATTCTCCAGATAATAGCAAACTATTCAGTCCATGCTGTCTGGAGAAAAATGAAAAGAAAGATTGTCCTGTCACATATCATTTAATTAAATTGGTCAATAACACACCTTAAAAGTGTAATCCTAAGAACTATTGTGCTAGCATGGAAGATGATAGAAAAGGTATACTAAGAACAACACTTCTAGCAGCTGCATATAATCACAAAACCTTATTCTAAATTTGTATAGGTACATAAATTCCTCAACTTGTTAGCAGAGCTAGGGCAAACAAAAGCTGTTAAGTTTTGTACTTTACCATTAAATGCAAAAGTTATCAATTATCTATATTGCCAATTATGCCACATTAGACATTCAAGTCATCCCAAAAAACGTGTCACCTTAAAGATTAATAATTGGTGTCATGTTTGCTTTCATTTGGCAATAGAACCACTTCCTATATTCCTGGTCAGCAAGACGTCTGACAACAACGGTTCCCAACTTTGGGTAACCTAGGTGATCTTGGGCTGCAATTCCCAGAAGACTTCATCCACAAGCTGTACTGGCTGGGGGTTTGGGGAGCTGCAGTCCAAGAACATCGGGGTTACCCAGGGGGTGGGAACCATTGCCTTATAATATAATGCTTCAAGGCAGAATCTGAAGCCGTTAAGACTTTTGCTTAGGCTGAACTATGATGTTAAAAAGCTATTCCCTGGGAATGTTTCACATTGTTTTGTAAACCATTAGACCTCCAGTTTGGGCCAAGTTTATTCAAGCATACATACAACTCTGTCCTGCAGTTTGAAAAGAACTATGTCCACCCTCCATTCAGCAGTGTACAGGACAATTGACTGCATGCTTCAACATTCATTTTTGAAAATCCAGAGAGTAGGGTGAGCTAAGGAATCCGAATTTTGTCCATCTTATATGTACACCCATATGTTTGTACTTGAACCAATGGTATGATTACCTCCTTGTGCATTCTTGTTAGTGTTACAGTAACCCCCCACCTATCGCATGGGTTAGGGACCCGACCCAACCTGTGATAATTGAAAACCCACGATATGCAGATGCAGAGCCTGGTCGGGACTTGGGGGCCTATCTGGGACCTGTTGTACTTACCCCAAGCCTGGTGCTGCCCCAAATGGGCCTCCGATGGCCTTCCCGGGCCCATCAGAGGCCCCAAAAATGCTTCTCACTGAACCGGAAGTGACTTCCCATAAACTGCAGTCCCGCAATATACCGGTACCGCAGTATATGAACCGGAAAAGACAGGGGGTTACTGTATTACCTTTAATGCAGAAAGATACATTTTTTCGCTTTGCCTTTATGTTATACATACTGTGAAAAGTGATATAAAATTTAGAAATATATTCCATATAAAGTGTGTGTGTGTTTTAGCACAGCTGCACATTGCAAAGGAGGACTGGCAGTTGTAGATAAGAAACATTTTCCATTTCTAAACTCTTCAGCGAGGAACTGCTGATAAGATTCCAGGATTACTTGGAGCAGTTGGAAAACTGCAGCACCACAGGTTCTCGTCATTTTCTTTCTTTCTATTTTCTTTTAAACAAATTACTTATTCAACTTTATTTTCAGGTACCCCACGGAAATGATAATTTCATAGCAAAACCAAAGTAGTTATGTATTTCAGAGCTCTTCAATGTTACAGTGAAAACAAAGTAACACCAGCCAGCCACAGAAAGTAGATTCGAATAAATAGGAAAAATAGAATCTGAAGTACCTACACATGTTGTATTCATGAAACCTGGCACCACCCTGAGTTTCACTTTCCAAACAAGGAGTCACAGAGCTGCCTGGTTTCTCTAGCTCAGTAATGACAACACTGATGCTTGGCTTTTCATCAAATTTTCAAGGCATATTCTTTTCTGACCCTACCTGGAGGTCCCTGGGAAGAGCTGGTGGTCTCTTATCTCAGCATTAACAAAGGCCAACCTTAGCTTTCCAAATCAGATGTGTTCCAGGCAGCATCTTGCTTATTTATGAACTACTCTAACAGAACTAACATCTCTGACCTGGTAGGCAGCTTCCGGTGAGCATAATTTACAGTTTTAAATATCAAGGTAAGGATCTAGAGAGGCAATGCTCCGACTAGCACCCAGAAGATTACATAACAGTCAGTACTGTTATCCATCTCAATGTTTTAAGGTCTACAGTGTACTTCCTTGATTTTGCATGGCACTAAAAATATTCAGCTGAGACTTATAATTGATCTCTCTCTCACTGTTGGTTGCAGCTCAAAGTCCCATTGTTCTTTAAAGGAAGTCCAAGTTTAGAAACAATGTAAAGATTATTATATTCTGCCTGATATTCAGCAAAGAAATGCTTTCTCTTAAAAAGCAACAAGAAAGGGCATTCTATTTTAAATTCTTCTGCTGCTGTCCAGCCGTCAGTGCACTAGTAAATGTGACTTTAGCCGTTCCAAGAGGTATAGCATTACAGCATGAAATCAGCAACAATGCAGAACATCACAAGGAAGCAACACAAACAAAGACTAATGATATCATCTACCATAAGAACACAATGGTTGAAAGCCTGTTGCTCAGTGTAATAAGCTGCTCTAGAACAGATCCACTGAATCAGCAGGGTTTGGTCAGTCAACTCCTTCATAACTTCCACTGAGTCCAACAGGCCTACTCCAGTTGTAACTTCCTATGCAAAACTAAGTCACAACTAGAGTCAGCTATTTTGAATGGATGAAAGACGTGAAGGAGCTGACCTAACAAATCCCCACTGATTCAATAGGCATACTCTACTGTTAAGCAACATGATTTCAACCAACGATAGCTGTCAGGCAGACCAACCTGAAAATAATAGTTCAGGAGTATACTGAACAAGGGTTTAAAAGCTTAGACACTTTATTATCATTTTTTCAACACACATCAGTTCCAAATTTAAAACAACCCACACTTTTCCCTTCAACTTGTCTGAATGGGCAAAGAAAGCAGCGGGTCGTTTAAAATATCTTTGAGCCACAGAGGAAGCACTTCCTCAGTGGCAAAGACATTTTAAAGGACCCATTGCTTCCCCTTCCAAATCGGGCACATTGGGGGAGAAGCAGCAGGTCATTTAAAATGTCTTTGAGCCACTGAGGAAGCACTTCTTTGGTGGCTCAAAGACATTTTTAAAAACCCACACTTTTCCCTGCAACACACCTGATTAAGGGGGAGAAATGGCAGCTTGTTTAAAATGTCTTTTAGCCACCAAGACAAGCACTTGGTAGCTAAAAGACATTTTAAACAATCAGGCACGTTGCAGGGAAAAGTGTGGGTTGTTTAAAATGTCTTCGAGCCACCGAGCCAAGCACTTGGGTTGGTGGCTCGAAGACATTTTAAACAAGCGGCCGCTTCTGCCCCCCCCCAACCAGGTGGGTTGTGGGGGTGGGGGCAGTGGGTTGTTTAAAGCGGTTTCCCATAGGAATGCACTGAAATCTGTTCCTCCAGAACAGAATGATTTTCAATGCATTCCTATGGGAAAGCGCACCCGGATTTATGAGATTAGCGATTTACGAGCATGCGCTCAGAACAAATTAATCTCATAAATCAGGGTTCTACTATAGATGGGAATCTTATTCTGCTAGGTGCCCTGTATGCACGCCAGAAAGAGGCAGAGCATAAGATTAAGACAGTGGTGAAATTCAGTTACAAAGCTTATGGGTGTGCATAAATTTTAATGAACTCTTCACCTTCTCCTTTCAGATGCAGCAGTGAGGGAACTGGAAGCCATTCACTCCAATTTCACTGAAGTACAGGGTAGCATTATGTCTGAACCCTAAACATAACTGTGGATGATCATAAAAATCCAGCTTCAAGCTATGTAACTGGCTTGTTTCAACCAGTAAGACTTTGGCAGATTATAAAGACCTGTTAGTTTAATCAGGCACAGTTTTTTTTTCTTGAGGGATAGCACTTGGTGACCCTATAGAACTTTCCAGAACTATAATTCTGGTACAAAGAGCTGGTGTCTATTTGCAGAAACAGGTTCTAGAGTCCTCCTTGTGCAAGCAACATAAAAACCAAACCTCTAACACTATATTTGTTATACAAACACTTCCACCCTAACATGATCCCTGCCTAAACACACTATAATCTAGAACTGAAGCAAAAGTTTCTAAATTGTTCCAGAGAAAAAAGAAGGAATCTCAAAGCCCAAGTCTCCCTGCATCTTATTTGTGTAACAATAAACTATGGTTAATGTTACATCTGAACAAGACCACTATATTCACTTTTTAATGCCTTACTATTGCCTTTTTTTAAGATGTTGGTGAAACAATCAATGACTATTCAGAATCTCACCAAAAGTAAAACTGTGGTCGACAAAGTCCCATGTAATGCTCTGAGGAAGAAACACAATATAAATAATATATTCTGTCCTCTTTGATTTTGCTTTAAAATTCATGGGCTTCTTCATGGCAAATGTGTGCTCTCTACAGTTCAGAAGAGAAACAAAAGATACCAAACATGCAAAATATACTATATCAGCAATGTAAAACCTGGATGACATTGAATCACAAGGAGCACACCACTCTTTTTCTGTATACCTTTTGTAGTTCTTTGCATAAATCATTCTTACTGCTATAACATAGTCTTTAGTCTAAAGTCAGGAAGCTTAATAAAGTACAGAATAGGTTATAACTTAAGCTCCATTTCACCAAAGTTTATTCTCTGTTTGTAGCAAGACATAGAGGAATAAACAGAGATGATTGCAAGAAGAGTGGTGACGAAAGGCTTCACATCCACAGTCTTGATATATTTAATGCTTCCTTCTTTTTAACTGAAAATGGCACACAACATACCTTCACAAGTTTCAGAAGCTGATAAAGGTCTTCAACCTCATCTCCTTCACACTTGGTATATGTTTTGCCAATATCCACACTGGTACCCTTAATGGTGTGTCGATAAAGGGGCAAGCCCATTGCTTCTGCATATATATCGATGGCTTGGTGTCCCACTGTCTGATACATGTAACTGTCCAGTTCATCGATCCCTTCTGAAAGACACACAAATGTAAAGCTATATCAGTTACTGCACTTTAATTACTTAAGCTATTGCACCGATATACAGGTATATATATGACACAAGCTTACAATATTTCAAAAAAAAATGAAAAGGAGGCAAAGGTTCAAGGTATTCTTCCACAGGAAATTTTCTTTTAATTAATCAGGTCTCTTCCCTGAATTGATTTTTAATCATCATCATCATCATCATCATCATCATCATCATCATCATCATCATCATCATAACTGCAGGACTGGAAGGATCATCTATTCTAGCTGTCAAGGAAGTGCAATAGAGAATCGAACTCTCAACCTCTGGTTCCCCAGCCAATGAACTAAACCACCAAGCTATCCAGTAGTTCTACAAATAAGTGCCACCCAGGAAACATGGGCAAAGATACAACTACTATCAGGTTCCCCAAATCTAGAGAGTAGCAATTTCATCCTTTGTGGGCCACAGTTCATACTTTTCCAAGGAAACTCAACAGGCATTGGTCCTTATGCCTTTCCAAAAGGCAAAACAGTACAACTGGTGAGACCCTCATGAGACAGTGAGGGGGGAAAAAACCACGGTCTTGTAAACTGGCCCTTTACTTGAACGGATATGATCAGAATCTTGGCTGCATTGTAATTCAAAACACTAACCCAGCTGACCAATACTGAAAGCCCTGTATTTTCCAGCTGGTTTGCACAAGTACTCCATAGAAGGTGCAGACACCTTTACAGCTATTATTATCACTTAAATAAAGTGTTTTAAAATATCATCATGAACCACCTTTCAAGGAAACAGTATTATATGAAAGTGGACTCATAAAACCAACAGGTGATATAGAAGTAAGTTTAATTTAATGTTTTGAATAATACTGTATATATTTATATTGAATTGCCTGTTTGATCTGAAACTAAACAGTAATATCTGAAGTATAGATTCATGTACTCTTAAGAAATAGATCAGAAGGGTATGCACGTGAAAACTAAAAGAATTCACAGTATACATTATGTTTTATTCCAAAAGATTATGCAGACATTCTACTACAGGAATGAATTGTTCTTTCTTCTAAAGTTCTATTGTATCACTGAGCATGTGGTGGTTTAACACTGTAACATTTTGTTATTCTAATTTGAATACAGTAATCCCCTATTGATTGCAGGGGTGGGTACCCAACCTGACATGCAATAAAGATAAATCTGCAATATGTGGATGCTGGGTCGGGTCAGGACTGTGGGGGTCTGTCTGGGGCCTCCTGCACTTATCCCAGGCCTGGTGCTCCCCCAAACGGGCCCCCAACGGGCTTTCCGGGCCTGTCAGAGGCTCCAGAAGTGGTTTCGGACGATCCTGACAGCACTCCCAGTTTTTCCGAAGTCTCTTCCGGTTCACCGAAAACCACTTATGGGGCTTTGGACAGGCCCGGGCAAGCCTGCTGGAGGCTTCAGAAGTGGTTCTGGGCAATCCGAAAGGCACTTCCGGTTTTTTGGAAGTGACCTCCCAGTTTGCCAGAAACCATTTCTGGGGCCTCCAACAGGCCAGGGAAGCCCCTCAGAAGCCCACTTGGGGAAGCGCCAGGCCCGAGGTAAGTGCAGAAGGCCTCAAACAGGCCCATGCAGCTTGACCCAGGGCCCTTGCTTTCATATACTGAGGTCCTGTGATATACCGGGACTGTAATATATGAACCACAAAATGGCGAGGGACGACTCTACATTAATTTCAGAGATAAATACAAGGAAAAGGATTAGAAGACTCTCCCCTTCAACCATGATACAAAGAAATAACTTTTTTTTCCCGTGAGTAAATTTGGCTTGATCAAAGACACTAAAGGTACCAGGAGCACTTCATCTCACAATACTGAGGCTACAGTTCTGTACGCAATTTATCGTGCAAAAGTCTCAGTTAAGCTTAGTTCCAAGTAGGGCGAATTTGATTTGTATAAAGTTGAATTACACCATAATTTAAATTACTAATCATTAAGCCTTTTGGGGTTGTTGTTTTTTAAAAGAATCGATATAAACTAAAAAAGGATTTTATTGAAATCATATGTTTAATTATTTAAATTTATTTTAAAAAATACTTTCTATCAAGTGATTTAGATCATGACTTAATACAATGATTTAAGACCTGGTGTTTCTGGAACACAAGGTTGACCTAGAATAACAGGAATTACTAGGTTGACCTAGAATAAACGGTTCGATTCTTGATAAGTTAGGCAAGACTAAAAGAAATTACAGACAATTCATTTTTACTATACCTTCATAGTGTAAGAGACAAAAAATGGCTCCAGAACGCAGCCTTATTCACATATACTGTACAGTAATCCATGGTTTCTTTTAACCAGGGTTTTTTTACTATTAATAAATTGCAAAGCAGATAATCAAACAAACTGCAGCTTGTCTTCCCAACTTCTGGTGTTTTTCTCCCATTCCATTATTCAGCTCTTGTTTCAAGCTGAATATTTGTAGAAACAAACTAGTGACATGCTGCAGTTGCAGGTTCAAATGCTTAAGCAGACCAGAGTTCATAGCCAACCATAAAAGTCTCATTCAGATTGTGATTTGGAGCTGGCTAACAAATCACTGTCTGTCAGTAGAGGCAAGATAATGCATCACAACAAGCCAGATTTCAATAAACTGCACAAGTGCTTGTTCTAACTATCATTACATCCAATGCAATTATTACAATGTAATCCATTGTAATCACTGCCCAGAGACCACCTGGTACTGGGGAGGTTTAAAAAATCTTGTAAACAAAATAAATAATAAATAAATAAATATTCTTAGGTCATTACCCAGCACAGTAAGTAGGTCGAAAAAGTTGAGGGCTGCCATACAGGAAATGTGCCGTTCTCACCTTGGTTTTCAGCTGGTCTCAAATTGGCTAAAGCAACAATCTGATGTCCCGCAGCAACACAGTGCATCATATTGTAACAGCTGTCTTTGCCACCACTAGAAGAAAAAGTAATTATTTAATTAATTAATACTTTGTTCCGGAAACATGCTTGTAATCCAAAGCACTTGCATACCAAAGCAAATTTTCCCATAAGAAATAATGGAAACTCAAATGATTGGTTCTACAACCCAAAATATTGATATAAACATGATTACAATACCGTAATATAATATAAAACAATTAAGAAAATACAAAATATATAAAAAACAAACTAAATAAAGATATAAATGTTAAGAAAAATAAAACAAAACCCTATCCTTTACTCCGCTTTGAAAACCTTCATGGCTGATGTGAGGGAGATAAGAGAAGGCTACATAGTCTGCCAGCACCCACCCACCCACCAGCCATCCTTCCTTCCTTTCCAGAGGGAGCAAGCTGGCAGATGGCCTCCCCCTCTTCTCTCCTCCCTCTGCTTTAAGTGCTGCCTGAGATGGAACATTCCAGATAAAGTTCCACAATCCAGCAGAGGGAAAGAGAAAGAACCACCATTGGCGCACCTGTGATCATGTGACCTGCTCAAGTGCTCGTATTGCAAGACATTGCTCACTGATCAAGGCAAAAATTAGAAGAAATGTTTGCTTGTCTTGCAAAACACTAATAAACCAAGGTACTTGTAAAGCCTCTTAATGGACCACTGCCTTGTCATGGCGAAGGGGCTTGAGTAACTCAGAGAAGCTATGATCTATGCTGTGCAGGGCCACCCAACACGGACAGGTCATAATGGAGAGTTCTGATTGAATGTGGGCCACCTGGAGTAGGAACTGGCAAGCCACTCCAACATCCGTACCAAGAAAACTCCATGGACAGTAAAAAAGGCTAAAAGTCATCTAAAAGATGAGCCCCTCAGGTCAGAAGGCATCCATTACTGAGGAAGAGTGGTGGACAAGTAGCTCCAGAGCTAATGAAGCGGCTGAGCCAAAGCCAAAAGGACATCCAGCTGCAGACATGTTTGGAAGAGAAAGAAAAGTCCAATGCTGTAAAGAAACACACTGCATAGGAACCTGGAATGTGAGATCTATGAACCAGGGTAAGCTAGATGTGGTCAAAGAGACAGAAAGAATAAAGGCAGACATCTTGGCCATCAGCAAACTTAAATGGACGGGAAGGGGTGCATGTACTACTGTGGGCAAGAATCCCATAGAAGAAAAATCAACAAAAGAGTGGGAAAAGCTGTGCTGAGATACAACCTCAAAAATGATAGAATGATTTTGGTACAATTCCAAGGCAGCCCTTTCAAAATCACAGTAATCCAAATTTATGCACCAAGTCCCAATGCTGAAGAGTCTGAGATTAACCAATTCTATGAAGATTTATAACTCCTTTTAGAACTGACACTAAAGAAAGATGTTCTTCTCATTATATGGGGATCAGAATGCTAAAGTAGGAGTCAAGTGATAAAAGGAATAACTGGCAAGTTTGGCCTTGGAGTTCCAAACAAAGCAGGGCAAAGGCTAACGGAGTTGTCAAGAGAACAAGCTGGTCATTGCAAACACTCTTTTCCAACAACACAAAAGACAACTCTACACATGAGCATCACCAGACGGACAATAGCGGAATCCAATTGATTATGTTCTCTGCAGCCAAAGATGGAAGAGCTCTATACAGTAAGCAAAAATGAGACCTGCGGCTCAGATCATCAGCTTCTTATAGCAAAATTCAAACAAACTGAAGAAAGTACCGTAGGAGTTTCAGAGAGGGTAGCTGTGTTAAAAATTGAAGAAAGTATGGAAGACCACTGGGTACAATTTAAGTCAAATCCCTTATGAATACACAGTGTAGTTGAAGAATAGACTTAAGGAATTAGATTTGGTGGACAGAACGCCTGAAGAACTACGAATGGAGGCTTATAACATTGTACAGGAGGCAACAACAAAAACCATCCCCAAAAAAAAGAAAGTTCAAGAAAACAAAGTGGCCATCCAATGAGCCCTACAAATAGCGGAGGAGAGAAGGGAAGCATAATGCAAGGGAAAGGGAAAGATACAGAAAATTGAATGCAGACTTCAAAAGACTACCGAGGAGAGACAGGACGGCCTTCTTGAACAAACAGTGCAAAGAAATAGAGGAAAACAATAGAAAAGGAAAAACCAGAGATCTGCTCAAGAACATTGCAGATATTAAAGGGGCATTTCATGCAAAGATGGATATGATAAAGTACAAAAATGGTAGGGACCTAACAGAAGCAGAAGACATCGAGAAGAGATGGCAAGAATACACAGAGGGATTGTACCAGAAAGATCTGGATGTCCCTGATAACCAAGGTAGTGTAGTTGCTGGCCTCCAGCCAGACCTCCTAGAAAGTAAAGTCAAGTGGTCTTAGAAAGCATTGTAAACAACAAGGCCAGTGGAGTTGATGGCATTCCAGTTGAACTATTTAAAATCTTAAAAGAGGATGCTGTAAAGGTGCCTCATGCAATAAGCCAGCAAATTTGGAAAACTCAGCAGTGGCCAGAGGGCTGGAAAAGATCAGTCTACATCCCAATCCCAAAGAAGGGCAATGCCAAAGAATGCTCCAACTATCGCACAATTGCACTCATTTCACACACTAGCAAGGTTATGCTCAAAATTTTCCAAGGGAGGCTGTAACAGCATGTGGACAGAGAACTCCCAGAAGTGCAAGCTGGATTTCGAAGGGGCTGAGGAACTAGAGATCAAATTGACAACATGAGCTGCATTATGGAGAAAGCTACAGAGTTCCGGAAAAACATCTACTTCTACTTCATTAACTATGCCAAAGCCTTAAACTGTGTGGTCCACAACAAACTATGGTAATTTCTTATCTGTCACCTAAGAAATCTGTATGTCAGAACTGGATATGGAACAACTGACTGGTTTAAAATTGGGAAGGGAGTACGACAAGGCTGTATACTATCACCTTGCCTATTTAACCTATAAGCAGAGTACATCATGTGAAAGGCAGGACTAGATGAATCACAAACTGGAATTAAGATTGCCAGAAGAAATATCAACAACCTCAGATACACAGATGATACTACTCTGATAGAAGAAAGTGGGGAGGGATTAAAGAACCTCTTAATGAGGGTGAGAGGAGAGTGAAAAAATGTGTTGAAGTGCAACATCAAAAAAAAACTAAGATCATGGCCAACATCATCTCCTGGTAAATAGAAGGGAAAGAAATGGAGGCAATGCAGAGTTTGTTTTCTTAGGCTGCTTGATCACTGAAGATGGTGACTGCAGCAACGAAATAAAAAGACGCCTGCTTCTTGGGAGGAAAGTGTTGGCAAACCCACACAGCATCTTAAAAAGCAGAGACCTCACTTTGCTGACAAAGGTTAAGATAGTCAAAGCTATGCTTTTTCCAGTAGTGATGTATGGAAGTGAGAGCTGGACCATAAAGAAGACTGATCACCGCAGAATTAACACCTTTGAGCTGTGGTGCTGGAGGAGACTCGTGAGAGTCCCATGGAATGCAAGGAGATCAAACCTATCTATACTTAAAGAAATCAACACTGAACATTCACTGGAAGATTTTGAAGATGAGACTCCAGTACTTTGGCCACCTCATAAGGAGATAGGACTCCCTGGAAATGAAGGCAAAAGGAAAAGGGTATGGTAGAGAATGAGATGGTTGGACGGTGTCGTCAATGTAACCAATATGGATTTGACAAAACTCCGGGAGGCAGTGGAAGATAGGAAGGCCTGGCGAGCTCTGGTCCATGGGGTCACGAAGAGCTGGACTGAATGACTGAACAACAACAAACTTGTAAACCAAGGTTTTACTGTATATGAAAATGCCTGTACCTGTTTTCTTCATAACAAACTAGTTTTCAAAATGCTCACAGAATGCTTGAAACAGTGTAGGTGGTAATCTGGATTTAAAGCACAAGGACCCTAATTTCCTGCCTAGGTACAAGAATATGAAGGTGTCATCATGAAGATGGGTACATAAGAACATAAGAAGAGCCATGCTGGATCAGGCCAAAGGCCCATCTAGTCCAGCTTCCTGTATCTCACAGCGGCCCCACCAGATGCGTTTGGGAGCGCATGAGACTAGATATCTGTCTCCTGATACCAATCCCCTGCATCTGGCCCTTGAAGTACCCTGGTTTAAAGCCTAGAGATTACATATCTCCATCATGGTTTGTAACCCGTGATGGACTTTTCCTCTAGGAATCTGTCCAATCCCCTTTTGAAGGCATCCAGGCCAGATGCCATCACCACATCCTGTGGCAGGGAGTTCCATAGACTTACAACGCTGGGTGAAAAAAATATTTTCTTTTGTCAGTTCTTACTCTCCCAGCACTCAATTTTAGTGTATGTCCCTAGTTCTGGTATTTTGAGAGAGGGAGAAGAGCTTCCCTCTATCCACTTTACTCATACCCTGCATTATTTTGTATGTCTCAATCATATCCCCCTCAAGCGCCTTTTTCCAGACTAAAGAGGCCCAATTGTTTTAGCCTTTCTTCATAAGGGAGGTGCCCCAGCCCAGTAATCATTTTAGTCGCTCTCTTCTGCACCTTTTCCAGTTCCACTATGTCTTTCTTGAGATGCGGTGACCAGAATTGTACACAATACTCCAGGTGGGGCCTTACTATTGTTTTGTATAACGGCATTATAATGTTGGCTGTTTTATTTTCAATCCCCTTTTGATAATCCCTAGCATGGAATTGGCCTTCTTCACTGCTGCCACACATTGGGAGACACCTTCATGGAGCTGTCCACCAACACACCAAGATCTCTTTCCTGATCCGTCACGGATAACTCAGAGCCCATGAGTTGATAGATGAAGTTTGGATTTTTGCCCCAATATGCATTACTTTACATTTGGTTACATTAAAACGCATTTGCCATTTCTCAGCCCACTCCACCAGTTTGGAGAGATCCTTCTGGAGCTCTTCACAATCTTCTCTGGTTTTTACCACACGGAAAAGTTTTGTGTCATCTGCAAACTTGGCCACCTCACTGTTTATCCCTGTCTCCAGGTCATTTATGAACAGATTGAAAAGCACCGGTCCCAGGACCGAGCCCTGGGGCACACCGCTTTTCACTTCTCTCCATTGTGAAAATTTCCCATTGACACCTACTCTTTGTTTCCGGGATCTCAACCAAATCCATAAGAGGACCTGCCCTCTTATCCCCTGACTATGCAATTTTCTCAGCAGCCTTTGGTGAGGGACTGTGTCAAAAGCCTTTTGAAAATCCAGATAGACTATATCCACCGGTTCACCCAAATCCACGTGCCTGTTGACCTTTTCAAAAAATTCTAAAAGGTTTGTAAGACAAGATTTACCCTTACAGAAGCCATGCTGATTTTCTCTCAGCAAGGTTTGTTCTTTTATGTGTTTTAAGATTTTCTCTTGGATGAGTAAATCTTATACAAACTGCCCCATTTTCAGTAACTTCTGAAGGTTGTTTGTGCATAACAATCTTGCACATATTAAAAATGAGAAATGATAGATAATTTTACTTGTATAAAGAGGAACAGCAGATCTTGAATATTTTCAAGATTACAATTTTTGTTCCCCAAGTACTAATCACCTCCTTCAAGATGCTTACAAAAATCATCTATACTATAACTTTGTCTCTATCTAGATATACACATTTCACATTTAGCTGGCATACCATCCTCTGAGGCCTGCAACTGGCAACGTCTACTAAAACAATGTGAAAAACAAGCAAGACTGGTAAAAGATTTTTAAAAGTCATGTCTTCGATTTTGTGATCCTGAGTTCTACAAAAAAATGAGCAAGTATTATGCCATTCTGCTTGAGTGCAATTATTAAAAACAAACTTTGAGCATAAGATAGTTTTCTGCAATCAAAGCAACAAGCTTGAAAAGCACTTAATGTTAAACCCCCCATTTTCGCTGACTTCTCATGAGGTGAAACTCAAATGCAAAACAACGCTGTGTGGGTGCCAGACTGCCATCAGAGACAATTTTGCTACCAAGGACATTAGATGGCTACTAAATAGAAAGCTACTAAATACCAATCCACAAATGCTTCATTCCTTACAGATAATTTCTCAAGCGTTAAAAAAAAAAAAATGTTCAATTTGCTATTACTTTTCAGAGCATCAGTATGACTGTGCTCTTTAAAGAAAAATGAGCAAGTATGAAGGGCAAAAATAAAACTAGAAACATATTTAAACTACTTTAGTGGCATGATGATGATGACTATAATAATAATAATAATAATAATAATAATAATAATAATAATAATAATAATAATAATAATAATAATAATAATAAAAGAGACAGAAGCCCTGATTTTTGCAGCTCAAGAACAAGCTATCAGAACAAATGCAGTTAAGGCTAGAATAGAAAAATCAGCTGAGTACCCCACATGTAGATTCTGTAAAGAGGCAGATGAAACTATTGAACATATACTGTATTGAGTTGTTGCAAGAAAATTGCTCAAACTAATTACAAACAGTGTCATAACGTAGTTGCTCAAATGGTCTACTGGAATTTGTGTCACAACTATCATCTGCCCGTAGCAAAGAACTGGTGGGATCATAAGCCTGAAAAGATGACTGAAAATGAGCATGCAAAATTACTTTGAGACTTCCGAATACAGACAGAGAAGGTTTTCGAGCATAATACCCCGGATATTTTGATTGTGGAGAAGAAAAAAGTGTGGATCATTGATGTTGCTATACCAGGTGATAGCAGTCTCACCGGGAAACAACTTGAAAAAATTACCCAATATCAGAATCTGAAAAGTGAACTTCAGAGACTCTGACATAAACCTGTACAGGTGGCCCCAGTGGTAATCGGCATGCTGGGTGAGGTGCCCAAAGAGCTAAGCAATTATTTAGAAGAAATTAGAATTGGCTAAGTCACCATCAGTCGGCTGCAGAAAGCCACCTTACTGGGATCTGCTCGCATAATTCGCCGATACATCACATAGTCCTAAATGCTTGGAAAGCGTTTGACTAGTGATTTGTAATACAAAATCCAGCAGAGTTATCTTGTCTGCTGTGTGATAATTTAATAATAATAAATCTTAGAACTGCAAAGATGGAAGGAACACTGTGGATCATCAAGTCTAGACCCTGTCAAGGAAGTACAGTGGGGAATCAAACTCCCAAACTCTGGTTCCACAGGCAGATGCCTGAACCAATGGGCTATCAAGAAGTTCTTTTTTTATCCCTACTACTAACAACACTGTTAGCAAAATCTGCTAACAAAACTGTTAATGCCTTATCAAACTGCATACTACAAAAATGTGTGCATCTATGGGAGAAATGTCATTGATGATGTTTACTCTCAGAGTCATCTTGATCCGAAAGGTTGCCAAATTTTTGAGAAAATGGGTGGAGGTCACGGAATCTCGCCACAGAATACCAACTTTCAGAATTGTTTCCATCAACTTATTATACAAATACTGTAGCTATTTAAATGATGTCTGGCTACTTTTTTCCGTCTACCCTCCTCATCTCCTTATTTCTTTACGCCACGGATTTTAGATTCTAAGCCTGAAGTCAGGGACAGTGCAATCTTGTTTTGCTGAAAGTAGTGCACACACTTTAAAGAACCTTTTCAGCTGAAAGGTAGAACGGAGTGTGGTTTTTGACAGCAGAAATGAAGGAGTTAGGATGCAAGTGCTTAAAATATATAAGCCAGTTATCTCAGGGGAGAGCAAGAAACACAGACAGGCCATCCAACTCAAGGTACTTTGCACCAATCCCGCCTTTTCCTTCCCTAATATATCATGGAAATTAAAAAAAGGCAGAAGCAACCCTGGAAAATCCGGAAAGATTCTCTGTGATCAAAGACAACAACCCTATCCATCTGACGGAAGAAACTAAGTAACATTAGCAAGCATCAAAGAGGAGGGGGTTCGAAAGGAGAATGAGGACGAGGGTTGCGGGCAGGCTGATGATTTTTGCCCCCAACCCACTTTACCCCAGTGATTGGGGATAATATGCAGCCCTCAAGATATTGTCAGGCTGCAACTCGCATCATCCTTCAGGACATGTCATGTTGGATGAACCTGATGGCAATTGCAACCCAAGAGCTTCCACAGGGGCCGGGCGTCCCTCCTTCCTTACTGCACTCCCAAAGGAAAAAGAAACTTCAGCACGTCTCCCTGCAGCAGGGAGGCAGCAATCCAAATCTTCTTCCAACGAGGGCGGCTTCCCGCCCTCTCTCTCTCCTCCCGCCTCCCAGCAGTTATTTTACCTGATTAAAGCCACTACTTTCATGTTGCACAAAGCCTACCCCCCTCTGGGTTGGAGACTCGCCGGAAAACGACAGCCTCCACCTAAATAAACTACAAGCCCAGAGAGAGATTGCTTCTTAGCCCACGTTGCTTCCCGGCTTGTTGCTGTTCGAGGCGCCTTCCTTCCCGGGAAGGTCCCGCCTCAGAGCCTCTGCCTTAAACAATGCCTGCGCATTAAAAACAAAACCTTCCCGGTGGGCTGAAGCCCGGCTGTTTTTTCTCGCGCGTGTTTTTCCACCTCCCAGCCGCTTGAAATAGGAAAGCGGCTACAACCCTCTGCAAGTGAGCGTCCGACCGGTGTGGTTCGGAGGTAAATCGCAGGCACATCGTTGGACGACTATAGAAGGGCAATGAGGCCGTTGACGCGGAGGGCCAAGCAGGGCGCCGAGGACCTTGCTGCTGGAAAGCATGTTTCCACCGCGCACAATTTTTGCACCGTGCTTTGTTTTTCTTCTAGTACGGGCGCATTGCGCGAAAAGTGTCTTGGGCGGCTGTTGTCATGGCAAGATTGAGACTCGCGCAATGCGAAATGATGGTTTTTTTAAAAAAAAAAGTCCTTCTGAGTCTATTGTTTCAATCTCTTTTGCATAATCGCCCCTGAAGTTCAGATATTGCGGGACAGGGACCGAGCCGGAGACGGGAGCTCGGCGTCAAAATCAGACACTGTATTCGGATCAGTGCTCTACTCCTCCTTTTAAAAATCTTCTGCGAGGCGGGTTGGATCCGACTCAGTACGATACGGCTTGGGTATACTCCGCATATAGTCTAGGCAGGGGATCGGGTGACAGACAACAGCTCAGGAGGCATGGTTGAAATCCCCGCACAGCCATGAAAATTCGTTGGGCTGGAACGGGTAAAAACCACTCCTTAAGGATCTCACCCAGAAAGCCCTATTAAGGTCGTTATAACTCGGTTCCGATTTGACGGCACTTAAACGATTTACTTTCCTATAAGGATGATTTGGATTCTAGATCTGTACACATGTGCCTCACATCAGCCCCTTCCACCTTTTTTATACATTTCAGAACTTAAAAACTACCGTGTGATCAGTGGTTTGTTAATATTGCCAAGCAGAAGGAATAAATCCTGAAAACAAAGATTGACGCTTTAAGAGAATCTGGGTATAACAACTAACAAGTCTTTTTCAAATATCGAATAGCATGAATGCCCATAGTAAAGTGGTACTATGATACTAGCTATTTTCCATGATACTGTACATGCATTGTCAAGGCATACCTTAACTTAAGCCTTAAGGCATCCTTATGTGCATCACTAACAGCATGATTTCTGCTGAACTCCACGTTGCAGGCCTGCTACAGTGCCATTATCCCTTGTTGACTAACATCTTCGGGGGTAGATCCAGCATCCTCTAGCATTTATTTATTTATTTATTTATTTATTTATTTATTTATTTATTTATTTATTTATTTATATGCCACCCCATTAGTGCAAAGCACTTTCTAAGTGGTTAATAATATAAAATATGGCAGGACATCTGGATAAAGGAGTACAGTATTAACATTTAGAAGGAGCACCAGTGCCACATGTAACTAGAGCTGTGCCAAACACCTTATACTTTTATGCTCATTTAGTGTGCTTTAGCCATTCTCCTACATGATCTTTTGGAAATGAAGAGTGATTTAATTCTTTAAAAATTAACTTCTAATTGATGAATGTGGGATATTCTGCTTTTGAACCCACAATACAAAAAGCCAGGAAAGGGCCTGCTATTGCTCCACAATACAGTGCTTGCATTGCCAGCAGGAAAAAAAATGCCAGTGTTTACATTGCAAAGGGCAGCCTGAATTTTGATGACACCCATGCCATTAGTCAAAATAGTCTACATAACCACGTGCTCGATACAGTTCATCTAGACATTTTGATTACTTTTTTTTAGTTCCAAACAATAGATACCTTTACAATGTGTTGAAAAAAGCCCTGACAGTTTCTGAAATGATGAAGCAAACTGTGAATGAGTAGAACACATACATCAGAGAAACACACATAGCCTTTAAATTCTCAGGAAAAAGATGTTGCCATACCCATTTCACAGAATGCAGACTAGGAAGCTATCTTCCAGTTTCCAAACTCTTTGATAGGTTTCTTGCATGTTTTCCAAAATATATTCCCTTACCGCTTGAAATAGAGTGTGAACTAGCAAAAAATGTCACTACTAACCAAGGTTAAAATTAAGCATACTATGTTTTTTAAAACAGATAGCAAAGAAAGACAGAGAAATTCAACTCATTTGAACTGTGGCATAGGAATTGAGCTTTATAAACCACAGATCACTAGAAAGCCAAATAGGTGGGTGTTCAATCAAGGTAAATCTGAAATCTGACTACAGCAAAAAGGAATAAACTGAGGATTCTACCTTGATGACTGAAAAAGATAATATTGCTGTGAAATGTGGGAGGAGGGCCATGGAAGAAAGAGGGATTGCTGATTTCTGAACAAAGGATGTAAAAAAGTTTTACTTTCCAAAAATCATAACTTGAATACCCTTTGCCCAAACTTCCCTAGGTTTCTCAGAAAGCAAGAGCTGACTGTCTGCTACAACTGTGCTAACTCTGGTGCTGATCCGAAGCCCAGTTTAGAAGTTATGATTTTTTGTTTGTTTGTTTGTTTGGCTGCACCCAAGTTTAGAACTGCCTTATAGAGTGGTGATTTGCTGTGCCAGCACAAGATCATTGTTGCACTCTCTTGCAGCAATTATGCACAACATAGTTTTCTAGTTGGTGGCCACACAATAGGAGGAAAAACAAACCCTAGAATCCAAGGTTTTCACATTCTTGTTCCTATCTAACTGCAGATGGGGCATCATTGTAACAATGCAGGATTTAAATGAAACAATTTAGATATAAGTTGCCATTTTTAACAAAGAGAAAGAAAGCAGAAAAAGATGCAGGTCAATATGTGGACTCTGCTTCTAGCTGATCTCCCCACCCCTTGAAATATATACTGTAGTAAGAGTTATAATCAGTTGTAATCAGCAACCTACCGTTTGGACACCAACCCCTTTCCCAGAAATTCTGCATCACTGGGAAATGAAGGAATGTGGGAAGTATGTTACTATAGCTTAGATCTGCACCAACTTTTCCCAAGGATAGGGTCCAATTGGGTGCCCCATCAGCAGCAGCTTTTTCAATTTTGAAGTAAGTTGTGTGATTCTGTCACCACTTGCAACTACCATCCTAACATCGGAAGATGCACCAGTCAGAATTATCCCTTCAAAGCTCCAAAGTTGGAAACAACTGGTTTTCTGAAAGCAAGAAAGATGTGCTTACTCTCAATATTCTCAAATTCAGGGGTAGGGCTTGTTCCAAAATAATCCCCACACTGTATTCCCTCACTGGGAGAAAAGTGGCCTAGACATAGAATGGATAAAACAAAATATATACAGTGGTACCTCTACTTATGAGCACCTCTACTTACAAGCAAATCGATTTAAGAGCGGAAAACCGTTGGTGTTTTAACTGCTGCCTTATAAATTTTAGATGCGGTCTGCTCTACTTACAATTGTTTTATTATTTTGATTTATTTATTTATTTATTTGATTTTTCAGATACAGCTGCTTTATTTACGAGTTGTTCGACTTATGAGCATGCATTCGGAACAGATTAAACTCGTAAGTAGACGTACCACTGTCAATCCAATCAGGAAGTCTGTTATTGAAGTGAGGCATTCAAGAAAAAGGGATTATTTTAAACAGAGGGACAAAATATAAATATAAATGAGTGGAGAATCTACAGTGAACATACAAATCCAATGCTGCAGTCACTTCTGCTCCGAAGTAAGTGCTGCAGAGGTAAATGGCCTAAATTTATTTGCCAGCCTCGAGTGGAGGTGGCTAGCTGAATCAATATAGATAGATGATCATTCTGATTCAACAGATCTACTCTGTTTGGGACCACATTTTGGGACCTATTCCCAGGTAGGATGCCAGCAATCACTGCCCACTAAAATCACTGGGACATATCAGGAATAACTGTAGTAATTCTTTCTTTAGGGCAAATGTTCAACCAACTCCAGCTAATAAAACTGGTGATATAGTGTGTGTGCATGCATGCATTTATGTGTTTGCATCTTAAAAAACAAACATAAATAGTCGTATAATGTTCAAGATTGTTCTTATAATTCTTAGGACCCTCAGGAATAAAGTGGATGATCCAGATCAGATTATGTTCTGTGAAAACTGATAACTACCCAGATTGAAAGGCTACAGTATAACCTTTTGAAGTTTCTGCTGTGAAAAAGAAGCACTGCAGACCTGTTTTTTAATTAAAGCACTAAGTCCAGAGGATATGTAGAAGTTTGAAATGTAAAATGCTTAGTAAAGTCTGCTGATGGGAAATAATCACCCACTCAAAAACACCATAAAACGGGAATTATTGTTTTAAAAACACTTGAAATGCAAACAGAGTTATTTGAATTGCAGTTGTCCACACAATTGTGGAAAAATATGCATTATGTTTCAGATTTGACTTAATGGAGGAAAATCTGATGTGTACTGAAATTTATTATATTCTTTGACAATGTTCTTTACTATGAGAGTTCAGGAACAGGGAAGAATATTTTAAACCTGTCAGAGTAACAGGATTAGAATTGTCTGAGGAAATCCCAAGAAGAACCTTGCAAATAAATTTGTCTGCAAAAACTCAAAAATTTGTCTGGAAAAACTCGAAAATTGGCTATTCCAGAAAGTGTTTGTAACTAAGGTTACAAACTTTAAACAGGCGGTGAAAACGTGGCTTTTTAAGGATGCTTTCAGCAATCATTAATATGTGTTCTGTGCTCCCCGTGTTTGATGTTGTTTTGTTATTAACTGGTCTGTGCCTCTTTCCAGGTTAATTTGTCTCTCTTTGCATTATTGTTTTCATTTTTATTCTTGGTTTATTTATACGTGTTGTTCTATGTGAACCATCCAGAATTCCCATAGGGAAAATTGTTTGTGGTATAGAAATGTAAAAATAAATAAATAAATAAATAAATAAATAAATAAATAAATAAATAAATAATACCCATACTACCTTAGTGGTGGAGTTTTCTGCAAAACTGGTAAAGTGCGAAAGTGCAACTTTCCTTCCTTGAAGTTAAGGTATTAATATTAATACCCAAAACAGCACCTCGTGGAGCAGGTTATTTTCTGTCTTCTCATTTGGTTTTGTTCTCTTTTATACTCTTGGAACATTTATTTTAGTTGCTTTCTACTCATCATTTTTCCGCACGTTAAAAGAAAATTAAGTTAGCCATAAATTGGATTTGGTTTCCCCATTATCCTTATAAGACAAATTCTTTAAAAAGTGCCTGTAACAGAATGAATGGAGGGAATTACTTGCTGGTCAGTGCCCCCCCCCCATTTTAACAAGATAATTGTGTAGTTGTTACTAGTTTCCCACAGGGAGAAGATTGCTGAAAAGTCAAGCATACCTTAAATAGCAACAAAAAAGAAGTAGGCATGTCTTAGGTACAGGTAGGTGTCAAATTAGCAGTTAGGATTCAATAGCAAAATGAGGCAAATCAAGAAAGGATGGATTGATATAGAAAGAAGTTGCATGTTTGCCTGGTGCTGGAGAGAATGGAACACTTATTTCCTATGGTAGTAGTAAATATTTCCTTCTAACCATTATGACACAGATTATTGGGATCCAATGAGCCCTCATTTCAACCTTTAATTCTTCATCTCCTCCACAGAGGAGGTCTTGAAGATTGGAGGAACAGCTGGAGCCTGCTTTGGCAAAAGATATGCCTGGAAGGGAAAATCAGCAACTCTGTCTGCATAATAATAATACTGTAATACCACTCAATAACTTTTTTTAAAGTGCTTTTTGCTCCTTCATGGGCTTCATTGGATGCTAACCATAATTAAAATTCGCTCACACTTTATTATGAAAAAGCAGTACAGAACATTATTAAATAAAATATTTTATTTTATTTACTTATTTGCTATATGTTTGAAGAAGTGGGCATGTCCACGAAACGTTAGATTAAAATATGAAAGTTAGTTTTTAGGGTTCCACATGTTTTGTGTCTTTTGTTTCTTTTCTTTTGTTTTATTTTTCTTTGATTTTTGCCTGGAATTCTTGAAAAGACTAACACAACTACCCTCTCCAAAACTTCTAAATAAAATAAGAATCCTTTAGTTAATATTTACCATATATTTGCTCACCACCAAGCTACCTGTTTATATTTGCTCACAGTCAATATTCTGGGATAAAGTAAGCAATATGAAAGACAAAGCAAAGAATGTAATAGACAATGGTTACTCAAGTTACCAGAAAGATTCTAGAAAATAAGCATTTTCTTGGAGATTATAGTGTTGGGGGGTGAGTGCCGGGGGGGCGGAGTCTGGTTTTTGCAAGGCGGTATCATCACTAAGTTCTTACAATGCTGCTCCCATTTTGAACATGGCTACATTGAACATAGCAGTGTAAAATGATTTACCCATCAACTGATTTCTCCCAAGTTTGCCAAGATACCTTTTGTGCAATTCTGGATTATTATTTTTCCCCTTGTGTTGGTAAATCCAGCCAGCCCTTAGCTGAATTATCCATATCCTTTCTAATTTAATAAAACAATTTATGTTTGTCTTGCTGTTCTAACATGGGTTTGTCCTGGAGATAAGAAGCATCACTATGGTGAAGAATTACTGAGCAGAACAATATATGGCATGCCAGCCAGATGGACAGCAACAAGGGAAGAAAAAGTGGCCAGGATATTGACTGTTGAGGCAATCTGGGAGGAATTCTGAGAGGGCATCTTTTGAAAATAACTCTGATATGTCAGCTCTCTTGTCAACATCAAGCTTTAATCAGTTCAGTCTTTTTTGTTGCTGGGTCTTCCACCTTGTAATTGAGCCTGACATATACAATTCATTCTTCCCGCTGGCTCTGGATATATAACTCCTGTCATGGTCAATTACTAGGTGATAGGGCCTGAAACCACTGCGATTGTTGCTTAAAAGCATCTTGTCCTGAAAAGTCAAATGAAAGAAGAATTCTAATTTGCCTGGAAAATGTAAAATGAATTTCTCACGCAAAAATGCTTTTAGCTATAGTAGAGTGTTTCCATTATTTTTTTTTAAAAAAGGCAAGAGAGGATTTACTAGGAACAAGTTGCTGAATAAGGCCCAGGTAAGTTCAACACTCAGCAGAATTAAGATAAAGCTTTGTCTGGGATGTCACATTTCTGGCTACATGGAGAGATTAGCAGTGCACCCCTGTAGCAACACATGCACATATTTGTAGGCAGAAAACTAGCAGGTGGTGGTGTCTCAACTCCAGAGGGTTCTGGATGAAACAGATTATCTAGATCCTTTTCAATTGGGAATCAGGCCAGGCTATGGGATGGAAACCACCTTAGTCACTCTGGTGGATGATCTACACCAGGGACTAGACGGGGGAGTGCATCCCTGTTGGTCCTTCTGGACCTCTCAGTAACTTTGAGACCATTGAGCATTGTGTCCTTCTGGGCCGATTGGCTGAGTTGGGAGTTGGAGGCACGGTCTTACAGTGGTTCCACACCTACCTGGAGGATCGATCCCAGATGGTGGTGCTATGGTCATGCCTGTTCAGCACCCTGGCCTTTGAAGTGTAGGGTGACACAAGGTTCAAATATTCTGTCCCCCATGCTATTCAACATTTACATGAAACCACTGGGAGAGGTCATCCGGGCATTTGGAGTGGGGTGCCATCAATATGCTGATGAGTACGTGGTTATGTAGACCTCTTAGGTCTTTGGAGAAGGCCCTTCTACAAGTACCACCAGCCAGGGAGTGCAAGGGACAGCAGCAAGAAACAGGTCCTTCTTAATATGTCTGTGAAGATTCTCAGTCATCCAGGTGAATTTATCTGGAAGTTGAGTCATGGCTACTGGACTTCTTTTTTTGAGAGATAGAAACGTTTCGCTGTTCATCCAAACAGCTTCATCGGTGAAGCTGTTTGGATGAACAGCGAAGCGTTTCTATCTCTCAAAAAAGAAGTCCAGTAGCCATGACTCAACTTCCAGTCCTTCTTAATAGTGGCACCAACACTATGGAATTTCCTCCCTTTTGAGTTGAGAACTGCCTCCTTCCTGGAAACATTTACACGAGGCTTTACAACATTTTTATTTAGGCAAGCCTTCTGAGCATCCAACCTTTTACAAATTTTATAACATCTTAATTTTTTTAAAATCTTATTGGATGAGAACCTTTTTTTAAACTCTACTGCTGCAGTTGTTTTTAGTATTGTTTTTATAGTATTGTATAAGTATTTTAGAGTAGAGTATTGTATTTGTATTTATAATACAGTGTTGTTTTTATAGTATTGTATTGCATTACTGTTGGGTCTGTTCGGGGAGAAAGGCAGCATAAAATAAAGTAGTAGTAGTAGTAGTAGTAGTAGTAGTAGTAGTAGTAGTAGTAGTAGTAGTAGTAGTAGTAGTAGTAGTTATATGTCAGGCATTCCATTTTTCTGGCATGGACTTTATTAATGAAGGAGCACAGGACACATAAACTCATACATATAGGCTCAAATGTTATGCTAGCTGTGCCCATGCCTTCAGATTTCTGATCTGATAATGGTAATATATGTCTTAGGGGGTCAATTTAATGAATCATAGAATCATAGTGTTGGAAGATTCCTCAAGGGCCATCTAATCCAACCCCCTGCCATGCAGGAACCCCCATCACAGTACTCCCGACATAAGGCCATCCAGTCTCTTCTTAAAAACCTTCAAAGAAAGAGACTCTACCACCCTCCATGGCAGCTTATTCCACTGCCGAACATCTCTAACCATCAGAAAGTTCTTCCTAATGTTCAAATGGAATCTCTTTTCCCATAGTTTGAAACCATTGCTCCAAGTCCTAGTCAGAGCTATCACAACCCCTCTCAGCCTTCTTTTTGTAAGGCTAAACATTCCCAGTTCCCTAAGCTGCTCCTCATAAGACATTTCTTCCAGACCCTCAACCATCTTGGTTGCCTCCTCTGGACCCGTTCAAGATTGTCAACATCCTTTTTAAATTGAGGTGCACAGAACTGGACACAGTACTCCAGGTGGCGTCTGACCAGAGCAGAATAGAGTGGTACTATCCCTTCCCTTGATCTAGACACTATGCTTCTGTTGATGCAACCAAGAATGACGTTGGCTTTCATGGCTGCTGTCACACCTCTGACTCATGTTCAATTTGTGGTCCACCAAAACTCCCAGATCCCTTTCACAGGTACTATTTTTCAGCCATGTATCTCCCATCCTATATCTGGACAATTCATTTTTTTTACCTAGATGATGCAGCACCCTACATTTCTCTCTGTTGAACCCCATTCCATTAGCTTTGGCCCAGCACTCTAATCTGTCAAGGTCCTTTCGGATTTTCATCCTATCCTCTAGGGAATTAGCAACCCCTCCCAATTTGGTATCATCTGTAAATTTGATGGCATTTTCCCCACTGTCTCCACTCTGAAGACTTGCTGGTTTGCTTCTTTTCTCAGTGACCATGTGATCTACAGGCCATTCAAAGCTTCCTCTCTCTATTTCTTCATGGGGACTGGTAGAAAGTTTTCAATTTCCCACAGCCATGTACAAAACTTAAACTAAGCATGGAGTCGAACACAGGAGGAGACAATGAGGCTTTGTTGTGCCTATTTTTTATTTTATTTCCTTTATAGGGTGAATGATGTGTGCTACCTATAAGGTCTATCTATGCAATAATCTGTAGCAGATCTGAATATACATGTTTGGACACCATTTCAACATTTGTCCACTAAACTGGAAAAACTAGGAAGCCAAAAACCTGCCACCCTCTGGCACAAGCAGCCCTTTTTTGGGGTCAGTAGTTTGACTCTTGTTAATGTACTGTGATATCACTACTGCTTCAGACCAGATTGGCAGGGAATCAGCAATGGAGAAAAGCAATTCCACCCCAAAGAAGAAAGCATTGGGTTGAATGGAACATCTGGCAGTGGACTGCAACCTTCTCTTCACCTGTTGAAGAATAAAACTGATAAAGATGACTGTTTAGGTATTGAGGTCATAGGCAAGAAAAAATAGATTTTAATTTCAGGAACTGGCGTTCTTGGGATTTAAATGTAATTCTGTCGATCTTACAAGTGTTGCTTTGTGCAGATTCCTTTGCAACCAATAGTTGCCCAGCCCATGAATCTACCCTGTAAGAGTCCAACCATTCAACAGCTCTGTGGGAGATTTCAGCCCTTCATATATATGTGAATTCAACCTAATATTTGTCTGCAAAAACAACAACAACAACAAAAAAAAACCAAAACAAAACAAACAAACAAAAAACAAACCTTTAATCCTAATTTAAATGTCTGTTGTATAAATCATGCATTGGCTCTTCAGGACAAAACCCAAAAGCCAAAGTTTAGAACCGCACTGCAATGGGGAGAAAGTTAAGCACTTAAATTAAGAATAAGAAATGTCTTCTCATTCAGCACTTAACCAGTTTTGAAATAAAGCTTTAAATATTTCCCTAAATGCAGGTGACTTGGAGCAGGGAGGGAGGAGAAACTATGAATAAAGCCTACTACTGAAGCTTTGACACAAATCCAAACTAAATACAATTAATATGTGATGTAAAAAACGGTATTTAGACAATAAGTCATGTGTAACTAAGGTAACTATGAGGTCAGCTTGAGCTTTGGAAATGGTTTCATTACATGGAATAAATGCAGCCAATGCTGCCCCTCTTTCTCCCACTTGGGGAATTGTAACATGAAGCACAACACTGAAATGTTGTTTCTTCAACATCCTTCAATGGGCAGCCAGCGTTAAAAACACTTTAAGGCCACAAACATGCAAAGCCTGGTACGTTTGTAATCCTCGTTCAAGCTTGCTTTGCGTCAACGGCAGAAAGGGTTGGTGCCACTTTATCCGTTTTGACCAATAATTCTCTGTATTTCCTGCAAGAAATTTGAGTGATGCAAATGACCTTATTTTTACAGCACGCTTTTATTAAATAGTTTATTATTTTGGCAGACTAATAAAGATTTTGGTATTTGCTTTTATTTGCAATAATATTACCACCACATAAAAAAAAGCATTTTATGTTCTTTTTGAGGAACAAGGAGGATAAAAGTGTTGATGGATAGTGCAACTGAGGCATCAGCAATGAGCTGGAAATGAGACACATAAATATGAAAGCAGAGCTAAGAAAATAGAACGGCACCCTTGGCCTTTCTTAAAAGAGCACGTGCATGCCACAGCTCGTTCACACTCTTAAACAGAAACGCCTTTTGTTTCAGCGCATTGGGGAATGCATGCACAGTCTGAACCACTATTAATATTCCTAGCCTTTCTTGGTGGCTTTCTAATAATCAATAAAATTATGAAAATATTCCAAGACATTTGAGGAGGACATTTTTTAAATCACCAGTGCTTTAAGAAAAATATTAATATTTTTTAAGAAGTATATCTGCTTCATTTATTGAAAAATGTATTCCCTTTGGATATCTCAAAATATTCTACTGGGGAAAAAAAGATCCCCTTTGTCCTGGTAGCTGAGTAATGGCTGAAAGGAACAAGGAGCTTATTACTGTATTCTACGTCATTTACATACCTCCTTCATTCTACTTTAAATACCTCATTTTATCCATGCTAGCAATGACCTTATGAGAAGCAGCATGGAGAGATCTGTTTTATTGTAGGAAGCAAGACACTTTTAAAAAGTAAAGAAAAAGAAAATGTATTTTAAGTCATGAATAGCTAAATCAAAGTTTGACCTATATGTGCTATTTTATCCGCATGTTGCTTGCATCTGCATCGACGCAACCCATCTTGCCCTGGAAAAAGTCATTCAATGCAGCTAGAGATGTTTCCCCCATCACTTCTGTACATATTTATTTATTTATTTTTTACAGAATGTTTTAGGCACCCCACCACCAAGTGGTCTCTGGCCATCCTCACCATGCTGCAGACGTCTGTGAAGATTCTCAGTCATCCAGGTGAGTTTATCTGGAAGTTGAGTCATGGCTACTGGACTTCTTTTTTGAGAGATAGAAACGTTTCACTGTTCATCCAAACAGCTTCATCGGTCTGAATACAGCTAGTGCAAATCCTCCATCTTATAGGCAGCTTTGACCTCTTGTCACCCTGGCCTGAATTAGTCTCATAAGACAATAGCAATTGTCTCCCTAACGAGCCTATTTAGGCCACTGTTCATCTTATGAGCCTAATTCAGGCCAGGATGACAAGAGGTCAAAGCTGCCTATAAGATGTTTGGATGAACAGCAAAACGTTTCTATCTCAAAAAAGAAGTCCAGTAGCCATGACTCAACTTCCAGACATGCTGCAGACCTACGGTTCTCATAGTCTTCCTCTTGGTTTGTGCAACCCCTTTTTTGTTACATTTAACCTCTCTTGCAAGTGTTAGCTTATTTTCCTTCATCCTCCAGTCATTGGCTACTTGTTTCTCCTTCTCCTTCACCTCTTTCCATTTACTGTCCATGCCCAATTTAAATCTTCACACACCTCTAAGCTCTTCATGCAGCTACCCCAGTTTCTTTCCTTATTGCACTCATAGGAATGGTTTGTGGTGATGCCTTCAGGATGTCACCCTTAAGGAATTCCCATTGATCACATTCCCCTCTTTTCTCTTTAAACAATTCTGTCTATGGGATCTCACCTTGGATTTCCTTGGGATTCCTGAATTCGGCTTTTTTGAAGTCTAGAATATGTATTGTATAACTCTCCACTTTTGCCATTTATTTTCTTTTTCTCAGTGTGTGTGTGTGTGTGTGTGTGTGTGTGTGTGTGTGTGTGTGTGTTGTGTCATTAAAGTCCACATTAAAGTCCACATTAAAGTGGAGTCTCCTTCTTTGGTGGTTTTTAAGCAGAGGCTGGATGACCATCTGTCGGAAATATTGTGAAGGGGTTCCTGCATGGCAGGGGTTGGACTAGATGGCCCTTGGAGGTCTCTTCCAACTCTATTATTCTATGATTCGTGACCGACTCCTTGTGACCCCACGCCCATGGAGTTCTCTTGGCAGGAATACTGGAGTGGCTTGCCAGTTCCTACTCCAGGTGCCTATAGTACCTGGTATTCCCTGGTGGTCTCCCATCCAAGTACTAACCAGGGCCGACCCTGCTTAGCTTCCGAAATCAGGTGAGATCGGATGTGCGGAGGGCATCTAGGTATAGCAGATCCCAAAAGGTAAGGACCAGGTCCAGGATAGCCAGTCTCCTTGTTGCTTCTTCAACTTTCCAGAACATGAAGTCCAATACTTATTTCACTGGAATAAATTGTACTTATACTTAAAACACATCCCAGTGTGTTTTTATTTGTTTGTTTTGTTTTGTTTTTGTTTTGCTCTGACAGGATGTAGTTTAGGCAACATCTACCTAAACCTTTTCCCTTAATACCTAAAATTATAGACAAAATGTGCACATTAAATTTACCCGTATGTCCCAAATCAGCACTTTTTATCAATATTTAGCAGGGATGTGGATAATAGAACAAACAGAGTATTGCTTTCTGATATGTTAACAGCAGTGAAATTGATTATTGCTAGGAAATGGAAAATGGCCCATAATATTTTGTTAAATGGGTGGCATAGAAAAGTCTGGGAAATAGCAATTATTGATGAACTACAATTAAATTAAGAATTAACTGAAAATGTGTGTTTCTAGACATAAGTGGAAAACTTATCAATAATGTACTAAGAAGGGGAAGGGGGAAAGCCCAATGCAAGAGTCCCAACTATTTGTGAAAAGGAAGGGGAATCCTCAAGATAAATGACAATATTGTCCCAGTGCTGAGTTACACTGTGTACTGTATACACAGTCTATTAAAAGACCTGGCCTGACTGCTGACGATTTGTCTAATTATCGTCTGGTAACCAATGTTCCCTTTTTGGGCAAGGTGATCAAGCGGGTTGCCGTTATTAGGCTCCAGTCGTTCCTGGAGGAAGATCTTGTCCTGGATCCATTTCAGTCCAGGTTCAGTCTGCGGCATGGGACCGAGACAGCCCTGGTCACATTGCAAGATGACCTCTTGAGGGCGGCTGACAAGGCTTGCTCTACACTGTTGGTCCTTCTCGATTTGTCAACGGCCTTTAATACCGTTGACCGCAGTATCCTCCTGGGCAGGTTATCTGAGGTGGGTATTGGGGGGGGTCGTGCCTTAAACTGGCTCTGGTCCTTCCTTGACAGCCGGGGCCAGGGGGTAGAGCTGGGGGGTGTTTTGTCAGCCCCATGGACACTCTCTTGTGGGCTGCCCCCAGGGGTTGGCAATATCCCCTGTGCTCTTTAACATCTCTATAAGGCTGCTGGCTGAAGTCATTCAAAGTTATGGAGTCTGCTGTCATCAGTATGCTGATGACACACAGCTCTATCTCTCCTTTTCCACCTCTGCAATGGAGGCTGTGCAGATCCTAGGCTGTTACCTGGCCACGGTTGTGGAATGGGCCAGGACTAACAGGCTCAAACTCAACTCTGAGAAAACTGAGGTTCTGTACCTTGGGGGATCTCCGGACGGGTACAGTGGCCCTCTCCCCAGTTTGGGTGGGACTGTCCTCCAGCTGGCAGAGAGTGTGAGGAGTCTGGGCATTGTCCTGGACCCAGCTTTGTCCCTGGAAACCCAGGTGGCAGCCGTCTCCAGAGCGGCCTTTTACCAATTTAGGCTTATCACCCAGATTCACCTGTACCTGGATGCGGATTCCCTTAGGACACTTGTTCAGGGGCTGGTGATCTCGAGAATAGATTACTGTAACTCTCTTTACATAAGGCTTCCCTTGACCCTTGTTCAGCGACTGCAGTAGGTGCAGAATGTGGCAACCAGGCTGGTGGTTGGTGTGGGCAGGTTTGACCTCCTCAATAAGGTTCAAAGTATTGGTTTTGGTTTACAAAACCCTCCATGGCTTGGGACCTGAATATCTGGCAGAGCAGATCTCCCAGAGCTCAGCTTCGTCCTGAACAACCAGAGCCTCACTCTCCCTGTTACTCCGGGTGGCCACTCTGAGGGAGGCTTGAAGGGTTTCTGCCCTGGCTCTTTGGAATAAACTGCTGACAGAGATTAGGCTGATGGAATCTCTGCCGGCCTTCCAGAGCACACTAAAGACCTGGCTCTTTAGGGAAAGCTTTGATTATCACTGAGTGCACGACAGTTTGTTGTTAGTTCTTTTGTATTGTTGGTCCCAGCACTTTCTTGCCAGAGTCTGTGTTTATTGTAGGGCTGTTATTCTGTTTTTTATCTTTTTTATTTGTTTTATTTTGTTTGGGGGATGTATTTTGGGTAGTTGTTTATTTTGCAATTAGTTGTATACCACCCAGAGTTCCTGTGGGAAAGTTGGGCAGTTAGCAAGCAAGCAAACATAATAAATAAATAAATAAATAAATAAATAAATAAATAAATAAATAAATTATCTCTAAATCTATGTATCTGAAGAAGTCAACTTAAGAACATAAGAACATAAGAAGAGCCATGCTGGATCAGGCCAATGGCCCATCTAGTCCAGCTTCCTGTATCTCACAGTGGCCCCACCAGATGCGTTTGGGAGTGCATGAGACTAGATATCTGTCTCCTGATAGCACTCCCCTGCATCTGGCCCTTAAAGTACCCCGGTTTTAAGCCTGGAGATTACACATCTCCCTCATGGTTTGTAACCTGTGATGGACTTTTCCTCCAGGAATCTGTCCAATCCCCTTTTGAAGGCATCCAAGCCAGATGCCATCACCACATCCTGTCGCAGGGAGTTCCACAGACTAACAACGCACTGGGTGAAAAAATATTTTCTTTTATGTGCTCTTATTCTCCCAGCCCTCAATTTGAGTGTATGTCCCCTAGTTCTGGTATTTTATGAGAGGGAGAAAAGCTTCCCTCTATCCACTTTACTCATGCCCTGCATTATTTTGTATATCTCAATCATATCCCCCCTCAGGCATCTTTTTTCCAGACGGTGAGTCATGAAAGCTCAGAGCGAAATACATTTCTAAATTAATCTTAAATATTTCAATTTTGGTTGTTTTTGCTTCTGCTGAGGTAGATTAACATGGCTGTCTCACAGAAAACCGTGACTCTCAGTCACACTGTTTATGCTGATGCCTAATCTGATTGTTGTTTGAAGAGAAAAACATTTGTAAGTTAAGATTTTTGTTTCTGTAGGTTTTGCAGGCAATTTGAGCCATGTATATGAAAACACTCAACATTAACAAGATTGTGCTATCTTGGCTAATGTAGAACAATAATCACTATACTGCCTTAGATCCAATGATGCTATAGCGGAATTCTAATATACTTAGGAAGCCAGAGCTGCTGTTGCTAAGATCCTTGCCAACTTGTTCCAGGGTTTTGAAAACTTGGCACGTGGAGCCATTTCTGTGTTATGGATGCCAAACCCAGCTGAGGAAGATATCTTGGGTTTTTGTCTGAGTTTGAAATTCAAATGACACTTGAATTTTGCAGTTCTGCAAGCCACCTATGTATTGGTACTCCCACTGAGGACTTGAGTGCAGAAACTTTGTAAAGTTCGTCAATAGATATCTAAGTAAACAAATAGCCCCATAGAACTTAAAAGTGTTATATATGGGGAGGGCTGCTAAAAGGAGGCTGTTGTTCAATTGAAGGAAGCCATTTTGTTAGGGTAAAAACAATGGAATTCAGGTCAATGGCTTTTTAATCAGAGGTAGAGATGGGCACGAAATGAACAATTTTTCGTTTTCATTTTCGTTTTTTATTTCGTTACGTAATGAAACAACAAATGAATTTTGTCTCTAAAATGAAACGAAACAAACAGAAACACCAGAAATTTTGTCATCAGTTTCGTTTTCGTTATGGCAATACATTGAACTGCTTTAAATGCTAAAAAAATCACAAAAATTGAAATAAATGGCAATGAAACGGCAATGAAACGAACAAAAATGAAAACAATTTTTTTGCAAAAATTCGCGAAAAACGGAAACGAACCGAAACGGACCCCCTAAATGACAAACGACAAATGAAATGCCATTTTTTAAATTTGTGCCCATCTCTAATCAGAGATATAAATAGGGTAAAAATGCCAGTGTGTTTGCCAGACATACAGCTTGCTCTTCAATTATTTTAGTCTTTTACTTAACATGCAGAATACTTTACACTCATGTGCCAACTTCTATTAGTCCTCCTATTAATCCATTCATAGCAGGCCAGGATCCATTTGGGACCTTGCCCTAAAGAGAAGTGCATCCATTCCAGCAAAAGAGAATTCCCTTACAGCTAGTGGTGACCAAACTTCGGCCCTCCAGATGTTTTAGACCACAACTCCCCAGTTCTTGTCATTGAGAACACAGACTTGGAATTCTGGGAACTGTGATCCAAAACATCTGGAGGGCCAAAGTTTGGCCACCACTGCTACACCCAGTCTATGTATGCTCTCAGTAGCCAGAATCCTACTAGTGTTTGCATAAGGTTTGCATGACACGTGGGTGTTAATTGTAGCCAATTGAGAAGGTGCTGAGGCACATTTTGGTTATGAAGTTTGGCACATGAGCAGGCATGGGACTGTCAGTTAAAAGCAAAGTGGTCTGCTTATATACTGCCCCATACCACTTCAAGTAGTCTCTGGGCAGTTTACAGTTTTAATTACAGTATGCAGGCTACACATTAACCACAGCAAGTTAAATTAATCATATATGAACACTGATAAAATTCTCACCAAATTCTTTTCCAGAAGCTGCAGTGTGCGTGAGAGAAAGAGAGCAAGTTTTATTGCAAGTGTTGTGTGAGGAGGGAAGTTACGGTACTTCTTCCTGGATCAGCTGAGAGGGATTTTTTTTTCCTGTCAGAACAAATATCCAGTTGGTATTTGCCTTAATCTTTCCCTGCAGAGACACATTAGGAAGAGAAGAAAGGAGACATCCCAGGCCACTTGAGAGCCATCACAGCTAAGTAAAGATTTTTACCCAGGACTTTAGTCCCACATTCATATTCTTGAGATGTGCATTTAATTCACTTTTGCAGAGCAAAAATGTATTTTAATTAAAACTTTGTTCTAACCTTTTTCTCTCAGAAAAGCCGAATCACGTGGCTCGCTTTCACTCCTGAAAAGGGCTACCAGGTTCTTCCATGACAGGAGGTTGTTGATGAAACAAATCATTATATGGGCTAGCCACCTTTAGTATATGCTTTTCGAGAGGCAAAAGGGAAGCTGCATACTGCTTATTCCCTTTTGCTACCACTTATGCTTGTGGTTTCTGGTAATGAAAGGTATATTAAACCTGAATGGGGAAGGATTGCAAGGGATAGGGAACTGGCTTGTTTTTATGTTATTCCTTTGTTTGGAAGTTTTCCTCCAGGCCTGCTACTTTTCTCAGAGCTATCTAAAAGGCAATCAAGAGGCAAGATTCACAAATCCAAAGCTGATAAAGGAGTACATTCAAAAAAGGTTGTATTTAAGAATCCATGATTTGCCAGTCTTAAAATTTACAAAGCTGGTGCCCGGTGCCAGTGGCTCTTCCTCTGCCAATAAAAGTCACATCTTTCCTGGGATGGCATCCAACCATGGTGGCATCTAATAGATAGCAGGCTACAGTTTTACAGTTGGAGGTGAACTCGAAAGTTGCACTACACAGAAGTGATGAATTTGCATCACTGAGCGTTGCCTAGCAATAAGAAATGAAATGCTAATGCTGACTTTAACCAGAAAATGGGGCTTTTGCATTCACACCCCAATTTGCACCATGTTTCTTCGGGGGGGGGGATGGAATAATAGTGAACAAAATAATAACAACACTATTAAACGACTGCAAATTGCTTTCTAATTGGAAATCCTCCAATTAAATAAAATCAGAAAAGAGCCTGGTCTGAATTCTGTGGACTACCAGATATTTGATTTAAACCATCTTTATGGTAATTACTTTTGAGTTGTCGGTTTAAACACAGATTTATGAAAAGGCCTCTCTTTTCTATTCAAGCAATCTTCCTTTTTCAAATAAGGGGAAAAATAATGACGGGTTCAGTGTTCTTCTCCAAAATGTAAGGAAGTTGCACAACCTACATTTTGTTTTTTCTAACATTTTTCTCATCATTTCAGATTTCTAACAGATTTGCAATTTGTTTCTATAACCACGTATTTAGGATTTATGCAGTATGGAAACATCCTTGGCAAAATAAATAAATAAATAAATAAATAAATAAATAAATAAATAAATAAATAAATAAATAAATAAATAAATTCAGACCAGCTGCCATTCTGCAGTTGTCAACGTCCATTGTCTTCTGCACCAACTAGGCTTTGTATGCTCATACGTTAGCAAATGCATCCATGTTGATCTGCAGCCGCGTATTTCATTCTGCCTTTAGCTTAGAGTGTTGTTACAAACAAACATTTTCCACCTGTTCCAACAGCCTGGCATATTATTTTCTTGATATGTGATGATACAATACCTCTCAGGTTTGCTAAGTAGCAAAGGGAAATGTAAGCAAAAGAAAAGGTTTGCCACTTTCACAGGTTTTCTGTGCTTGGGGTCTTGCTCATCTGAGAACTGTAAGAACGGCAGCCATATTTTATACTATTTCTTTGGCCTCTGCCATCTGGTGTAGGTTAGTTTTTCCACTGCCAACATTTCCCTGAAGCCTCAGCTACTAGTCTGTTATTCCCAAGGAAATGTCTGGACTGAATGAAGTATGCTTTTAAAAATTGCAATTATTTGTTTTTGTATTGCAGTTATCACTAATGATGCCATCAGTTAATGCATGGAAAAGGCATCTGATAACTGATGGCCATAGCATATTTCTACACAGATTTTAGATTATGTGACATCTTTAATCTTTTGCCCTTTCTTTTTCTTTGTGTCAGCCTGTATTCCACTGACACATTGATCCTCTTAAAGTTGCTATCTTAACTTATCTTTAATCATTTCAGCAGTGCCTTTACTGGACAGAGCGTGTGCTCAGATAAAATGAACAGCACAAGTCCAGACACACAGTCTTGCAAGCCGAATGGTTTTCCAGTCAAGTCAAGAATACAAATGCAATTTCTAAAATCTAGCCTGCTCTAAATCCAGCACAAATGTTTAGAAGAGGGATTAACCTCAGTGTCTTCACAAGAAATGCTTTCTAACTCTGACCTTACAAACTAATGTTTATGGTGCCAATAAACACTTCTGAAAAGCAAGTGTTGGAGTATATACAGTAAGGCCCGAGGTCGGATGAGCAATAAAAGCTGTGAGGTACACTTTGAAAACCTTGAAGTCATTGAAAACACCTCCATGAGTTAATATGTGAGGTGATCTCCTTCTTCCAGAACAACTGTCTCCAAAATTAGTCCACAGCTAAAACTGCCCACATTCAGCAAAGAAACTGAGGATTTATTCAAGATCATTTATCCTTTAGATTTGTTCCAGTGTTTTTTTCAGCTTCAGTATTCAGTATTGTCTCATCCTAGGAGAAAATACACTTTATTCATAAGCAAGAGTACAATTTTTGCAAGGTTCTTGCTAATATTTTGAGTCACCCCCAATCCTCATTTCATTTTTCTTGTCAGTATATTGTTATTCTAGATCAGAGTAAAAAGGAATATGTCCCCTTCAGATATTCTAGACCATTGTTGGCAAACCTATGGCATGGGTGCCAAAGGTGGCACTTGGAGCCTTTCTTTGGACACCCAACATCGCCTCTTCACAGCCATCTGTATTCAGGTTAAATTACTGTATGGGCACTTAGTGAAAAAAATTAGTGGGTTGTGAATCGCAGTTTCAGCACTCGGTCTCTAAAAGGGTTACCATCTCTTCTAGACTAAGATCTCATCAATCTTCATTATTGGCCTCACTGAAAAGTTAAAGTCAAATTCTAGTCCATAGTTGAGGGATTGTATATTCCTCAGCTTTGCTCAAGTTCACACTAGAAACTGAGGAAGCTAGAAACATCCTGTGGAATCCTATGGAAAGAATGCTGCTAACCCAGTAGTAAAGGAAGGACAACATCTAAAAGAAATTGAATATGTGTTCCATTCTATATAAGGATCCTGATGAGTTTTGGTGAGGAAGAACTTGTATAGTCTTCCTCAGGGGCTCTTTAGCAAGGTATAATACAAATACATTAGTAAATACTGGTGTGAGCAGAACTGAAATAAGCATGGCTATTATGTGTGATTAAACAAACAAATATTACCCCTCAAATCAGATTGTAAATAAAAAATAAACTAATAAAAGCAATGTACAGATGTATATTTGTATTTTTATTGAAGAGTTAGTTACCAAAGAATACCAACGAATACCATACAAATATTTCATGGGTAAAATATGTTGGCATTCTTATACATTAAACTGCATTTCAATATCCTTGAGACTTTCGCCCACATTAGTCATGCTTGAGAGGTTACTGTTCAGGTATATACTCAAAATATGAGAAAGAACCTTGCAAAATCTGTGATTTTACTCATGAATAAAGTGTATATTCTCCTTTCCAGACACACTGCTGCTTCTGTGAACAACTGCATAGGGCCCTACCCCTAATCTCACCCTCATAAAATCTGGTAGAATTGCTCCAGAGTCTGAAAGAACAAAAGCACGTGTAGGATGAGATATTGTTCTATGAAAGTGTATTTGTTCACACCCTTTTATTGGGGTGAAAGAGGTCAGAGTGGCTGTTGCAGTCATCAGCATATTAACATAGAATGACCTTCCTGCAGATTAAGATTGGGGAGGGGGAGGTTTTGATTAAAGTATTTGTCCCTGTTTGGCCACCTGCTGAGCCACAGTTTTGGCTCAAAAGCTACAGGCTTCAGTCTACATTTGTTTGACTAGACAACTGAAAATATTTTATCTCACTTTGAAGGGAAAAAAGAGTGGGAAGCATTTCGTGTTATTTGCAGTGAGTTGGAACCTCCTGTTTGAAATGATATTTCAGCAATTGGTTTTCTTCCTGGAACTAGGTCATAATTTTTTCTGGCCTTGACAGAACTGGCACATTCTTTCCAGAACTTATATGCCAGCTTGAAGTATATTTTCGGTAACAGAGTTATCATTGCAAAAAATGAGGCCCTGTGAACGCACAAAGTTGATAAAGGTATGTAACCACCATCTGTAGAGAAAGTACACACTAAGCCTTCCAAAGGAAGGTGGCTTCCAAACTCTAAACACCAAAATTTAATCTATTATGCAGTTTAATGTGATTATATCTCCCAAAATGCAAAGACACTATGTCCTTTGTGACAGACATGCAACATACTATTTTTCTGTTACATCCAAGATCAGAAAGCTTGACAGCACTGGAACTGTATCAAACTGGGCCATGGACTGCAATCTGAACTGAGCCAGATAATAGAAAATGTGGGACAAACAAGTAGCCAGGACTGTCATGAAGGATATACTGTCCTGTATTGTTGAGGAGGAGGGGGGGGGAGGAGCAGGAGCAGCAGCTCAGAAGTCAAGATTGAAAACTGATGAAATCTCCAAGAACATTCCAAAACTTAGGAGCCAAGTACCTTTTTTGGACAACAGTTGTTAGAATTCCCAAGTCAGCATGGCCTAAGGGATTCTGAGATGTGCTATCGAAAAAGTAACATTTCCTAGCTCTTATCTTTCTCCGAGGATCTCAGTGAGCTAGTAGAAGAACATTTTGGTTAACAGGTGTGCCTTTTCAAAGTGAGTACCGTGTAAGGATTGTCCCTAATAGCGTTGGCCCAGTGGTTATGCCTCTGCTTATGCAACTTGGTATGCACAACAGTATAATCTAGCAGGACTGCACTGACTGTGGTTTTAATTCTACTAACAGAGAGTTTGGGAGCATGGAGAAACTGGCAGGGAATGGAGATGGGAAAAGACTAGGAGCTCCAATCTCCACTGTGTGACCCAGAGAACAGCCAGCCCAAGTGTCCTTGGACAAGCTGCATTGACAACGCTGTGAGGAGGAAAGATTAATAAACCCCTTCTGAATCTGTCATACACAGACAATCATGGTAAGAGTCACCATCAGTCAAAACCAACTTGATGGTACATAATTATTGATTTTTAATGTAATGTTGGATGTAGGCCTCTGTGCTCCTGCAAGGCTGAGATGGAACAATAAACCATTTTTTCTATCCAGAATGATCCTGTGGCTGGCTTATGTGTCTGGAATCAGTCCAGAGACTGAAATTCCTTCTCTGGGCTATGTGCAATTCCAGAGGATGAAACTTGCTTGTGGTAGAGTGCTGTTGACCTGGCTTTCACATAAAATGGAACCCCGAGCAAAGCTTCAACAGAAGATATCAAGCACTGGGACATGAGTTCAAACTGAACTAGGAACACCTAGTTTAATAAATCTGTGAAGATTCTCAATTATCCAGGTGAGTTTATCTGGAAGTTGAGTCATGCCAACTGGATTTCTTTTCTTGAGAGACTGAAACATTTTGCTGCTCATCCAAGCAGCTTCGTCAGTCTGAGGAAGGTTAGTGGTGAGGCCTCTATTTTATAGTTCACTAGTCCAGCTGCCTAGATGCCCTATGCACATCCGATCTCGCCTGATTTCGGAAACTAAGCAGGGTCAGCCCTGGTTAGTACTTGGATGGGAGACCACAAGGGAATACCAGGTGCTGTAGGTGCCTGGAGTAGGAACTGGCCACTCCAGTATTCCTGCCAAGAAAACTCCAGTCAGTCACGACTATAATGACGCAGCACACACACACACACAGTTCAGACTAGTTTAATAAATAGTTTTTATTTTTAATTAGCATTTAATGTTGCAAGAAAACAGTTGTTTCCTTCCCCATCTTAGTAAGAAAAACGTTCAAACCTCAGTTTTTTGTTTCTTTTTCTGATCCTATGATTTCCCTGCTTGTATTTCATCCCCCGAATTCCCAGGTGCCTGTCCATTCTTGTTTACTTGACGTTCAGACACCAGATAACAGATGTAATTTCTCCTCTGCATCAAGTGCAGCAAACAGGTAGACTATGGCTGGTTTGGGTTCCTGAATCTCAAGGTATCAAAGAAACCTAATTAGGTGAGTGACAAGTCCCTGACAATAATAAATAATGTTCAAGAATGACAGAAGATGCTGTTTCAAGAACCTTCTACTCTGCAGCAATTGCTTTTCATGATTAATTTATTGTGTTTACTCTGATCTACAAAGGATATAGAAAATAGGAAAATACAAAAAATATGCCTTGTTAGAATTTTTACAGTAGCTATTTCAGAACCTGTCTTTTATGTCTAAAATAAATAACCCCTTTTAATGCTACTATTCTGTCAAGAACTGACCTAGAACCTATTGTGATCTGATTTGGTGGGGTCTGATGTGACATGTAGGAATCTTTCAACAAGCTGATGGGATCTTTAACATATGTCTATCTAAATTATATTTTAATTCAATTTTAATAATTTCAATGTCATTTGCTTCATTATTTTTTTACTGGATAAGTTTCTAAGTTGTTTTGTTTTGTTTTCACCTGCACCTCTTTTCTTTTTTACCAGCTTCTGTCCCAGTGCTAGGATGAAGGCAGGATATTATACAAATGAATAAATAACCCAAATAAAACCTAGATAGTCTTGAAGGACTCTGGGCAACAGTTATGTTAGTCACTATAAGCCTGTTGTTTCTGTTCTCACACCATGAAAATGTTGTTGTTGTTGTTGTTGTTGTCGTCATCATCATCATCATCATCATTGTGATGACACCTCCCTTATAAACGTGTAATTATGATGAAAATGTGAAAAAGCAAAAGCAAAAGCAAAGTGTTCTGCTTATATACCACCCTGAAGTGTAGGGAACCAACTTATTAATCTTCACAGGATTCACCTGGTAATGTTGCCACCTTTTAAATCGTCGCCTTATGAACTGGGACAGACTTAGATGTATAATGTAAAAATAATAATGAAGTTTATTGAGAAAATAAATAAATACAATAATGTCTGAAGTTGGTATGCGTTGCCTTAAACATAAAATAGATTAATTCAATTCTTCAAGCCTCCCTGTCTTTAATAACCAGTAAATAGTAAAGCCCTCACTGCCTGACTGAACTCTGACAGAGCTGTGCTCTCTCAGCACTCACTCTCAACAACCTTCAACTCTTAACTGATTCTCACAGACCAGGCTCCACCCCTTTTATACTATACAATCCCCCACCCTCCTGCTGGGATTGGCTGATAATTTACATATGTATTTCTCCTGAATCCAGGGTGTTGTCACAATCATCATCTCAGAACTGGGATGAATCCCATGAATTGAGTTCATCCCCTGTCAAGCACAGTGAGGAATCAAACTCCAAAACTCTGGCTCTGCAGCAAGTTACCTAGACTACTGAGCTGTCCAGCATTAGTACCTGTCTTTGCTTCTTTACAATTCTCACTTATAGCTTTCTACTCTCCATGTGTTGGAGGGAGCCTGGAGCATAGTCTGCTCTACTCATGTAGCTTCCCCATGCAATTTAGAACATTTGAATGGGCCCAAAATTGGGTGCACATATTGTTTTGGGTCTTGCCTTCACTTATGGTCTGGCTTGGGCACTTATTTGCCACTGATACCAATAAAGTCTTGGGGAGAGTTTGGGAAGTTAGTTTCTCAGACTGCAATTTCCATAATTCCTCAGCCAACCAACGGGTCTGCTAATAACTAAGGTAAAAAGGTAAATGTTTCCCCCCATCACATGCATGCTAGTCATGTCCGACTCTAGGGTTGTGTCCGACTCCGTATTCAAGCCAAAAAGCCAGTGTTGTGCAAGTCCTTTGCCACGTGGCCGGGATGGCTGCACGGAAACACTGTTTTACCTTCCCGCTTTTTACGGGGGTGCCTCTTTCTCTACTTGCGTTGACATACTTTCGACCTGCTAGGCTGGCAGGAGCAGGGGTGATCAGCGAGAGCTCACTCTGCTGCGTGACACCCGGGATTCGAACCACCGAGCTGCCGACTTTGCAGCCGACAGTTTTCTGAAACCTTAGTCCTCTGAGCCACCATGTCCCTCTCTAATAACTAAACTATCTCACAAATGTATGTGAAACCTAGGTACAATTGATTTAGTTCAACCCATTATTTTTAATAATGATAAACTCGCAATAGAACTTCAAGGATGACTGGCTCCATCATTGTTGGCCTTCCCTAAGCAGGCAAAGACCTTTCTCTTCAAGCCAGGCGTCCCCCAGCCAGAGGCTTTCTGATGGGATTTTTACGAGATGTACAGTATTTTAATGCATTACTGCTTCGGCTGGGCTTTTAGCACCATTTGTGTTGATCATTTCCCAAAGTGGAATTTGTTCCTTCCTTTTTAATATTTGTACATTTATTGTTTTTAGCTTAAAATATTACCTTTCAATAATATAAACTGACTCGTTATACTCCTTGTTCTTAGCTTTAAATATTATCTTTTAATGATGTAAAAGCATCATTGTATACCCACAGTTTTTACCTTTAAACATTACCTTGCAATAGTGAAAGCCACCTTGGATCCTTTCTATTTTAATATTTTAAATAAATTAATAAATGTGAGGTTTTAAAAACCAGCCTATATGCATTAGAATGAACAAGAAGAAAACAGAACTGGACACAGTATCCCACGTGGAGGACTGTGTCCAGTTCTGTGCACCTCAATTTAAAAAGGATGTTGACAACCTCGAGCGGGTGCAGAGGAGGGCGACCAGGATGGTTGAAGGTCTGGAAGAAATGTCTTACGAGGAACGGCTTAGGGAACTGGGAATGTTTAGCCTTACAAAATGAAGACTGAGAGGGGATATGATAGCTATGCTTAAATATTTGAAAGGATGTCATATTGAAGAGGGAACAGGTTTGTTTTCCATGGCTTTAGAGACTAGGACTCGGGGGAAATGGTTTCAAACTGCAGGAAAAAAGATTCCATTTTAAACACCAGGAAGACCTTCATGATGGTTAGAGCTGTCCGGCAGTGGAATATGCTGCTACGGAGGGTGGTGGAGTCTCCTTCTTTGGAGTTTTTTAAGCAGAGGCTGGAGGGCCATCAGTTGGAAATACTGTGGTACCGCGACTTACGAAATTAATCTGTTCCGAATGCATGCTCTTAAGTCGAACTATTCTTAAATCGGGGCATCTATCTAAAAATTGAAAAGAATAAGTTAAAAAATAAAAAAATATTTGTAAGTTGAAGAGACCATATCTAAAATTTGTAAGGTGGCAGTTAAAATGCCAACAGTTTTCCTCTCTTAAGTCGAGGTACCACTGTACTGGGATGGGGGTTCCTGCATGGCAGGGGGTTGGACTGGATAGCCCTTGATGTCTCTTCCAACTCTATGATTCTGTGATTCTATGATTCTAGAATATTATGTGACACATGAGGGGTTAGCTGTACTTTGTCATTAAGGGTGTAACTCTGCAAGGCAGTCTTCTACTAGCTTTAGTTACTAAGTTCTGTAATTACATATTTATTATTTCTGCTGTTTTATGCCCTTTGGCTATGCCCACTAATGTTTCCCCACTGAAATCATAACAGAAGTTATAGGACTGTACCATTCTCATTTAATAAAACATATTGACACAAAGGGGTAGAGTGTGCCATACATGTATGCTTATCTCCTTTATAAAAAATAGAGAGAGAGCTGATTTAGGAGATAAATGAAGAGTAAAACCTTCATTATAAAATAGCATGGAATAGTATAAATTTAAGAAATAGACTTTTCTAGCAAAGAGTGGCTCCCTGATTGCTTTTTAAATTTTGTTTTGATTTTACTTTTTCCTCAAACTGGATTGAACTGGAAGAGAGAATCTCATTTTGGAAGGTAAAGGAATAGGTTTGACCTAACTGGTCAATTTACTCTCTAACTTGTAGAAATCTGTGGGGGAAAATTCCTTTTCAACCCACGCTGGCAATCTGTTTATATTCTCAGCATGATGATTGACATCCCTTTTAACCCAGAAAGGCACATATGCAAGTGTTATTCCTACATTCAAATTATAAAAACATTTTTTAAAAAAATGAAACCTCTCTCAGTTCAGACAACATATCCATGTGTTGAAGGAGAATTGTCATCAACTTGTGGAGAATGGAGTTGAGAAAAGAGTGGAAACAATAAGCAAATCAAAATCCAACATGGAGGAAGGGAGGAAATGGTGAATTAAGGAGGGAAATGGGGATGAATCATGGACAGAGATATTATGGAAATAGGTTTGGAAAGAAAGTAGAGCTGGTTAAAGATGACTGAAGGAATAGAAGATGGAGAATAGGTAGGAAACTCCCCAACAGGATTTCAGACAGATTACAGCTTATTTTTTAAATTGTTCAAACTTTTCAGAGTTCCCCCACAAACTTATTTCATTTCCTATTTACATTTATTTTCTGCTTTTCCAGCGAGTTTAAGATAGTCTAAACTGCTCACCTCCCCCCCCCAATTTATTATCTTGACATCTGCATAGTGATTTCCCCCACCTTATTCTTAGATACCAGCCTAAGTAAGCTTCATGACTCAGTGAAGGCCTGAACCCAGATCTTCCAATATTTTAATCGCGATATCATTCTGGCTCTTGTCATTATATAAAAAGAGGAAGAATGCAACTTTTCCCTGTTTATGCCCTTTCCTGTCAGAACTGGCATGTTTGAAGGGAATAGAAGACTGCAAAAATAATTACATGTTTAATGGAAAGTTTATAGAAAACAAGCAATGGCTGGTATTCTTGCATGAGTAACATAAGCAAAGAAATGTCTGTCACTCAATTTTTTTACACAACACACAAAGTCAAATTATGCCATATTGGCTTGGATCAGAAATGTGTCTTCCACAAGTGAAAGGACGTATTCCATTTACAGAAAGTTTTAGATTCAATGAAGGATATTCTGTGGGGGGGGGCGAAAGAGAGAGAGAGAGAGAATGTACTCCAAGACCCCCGCACCTCTGGACTAAATTTTTGGATGACATGAATGTCTGCAGAAGTAAGTGGAAATGATCGAAATTAGCTACCACTGGCCACTTTTTCTGCCCGTGAGATACAACCTACATCTGTGTTTTTCTTATTCAGGTATTACTGTAAAATAAAGCTACATGTAATATTCTCTTTTTATCAGATTTTGGGTCAAAGATAGCTAGTTAATAGGATTAGCATTATGTCTCTTCATTCTTATCTCCACCAACTTTGCCAGAACCATCTAAATTCCCATCTCCTTTGTTACTCCACAACTACGACATCAGTATGTGTGCAACCGAAAGATTCAGATATCATTCCTCTATGAATTCCTGTTCCTAAGTTGCAGTCGAGACTGCAAACCTTTTGGAACTGAGGACTACTTTGTGTACCCTGTAAAGTAGCACACAGCTGGCTAGATACAGTGGTCCCCCGCCCTGTCGCAGTTCATATACTGTGGTCCCGCTATATTGTGGGACCATATTATATGAAAAAGCCCCCCTTGGGTAAGGGGCAAAGGCTGTTTCTGGCCTCCCATACTTACCCCAGGACTGGCACTGCCCCGAATGGGTCTGCAGGGGCCTTCCTAGGGGCCCCCAGAAGGCCTGGGAAGGCCCTCGCAGTCCCATTCAGGGCAGCGCCAGGCTGAGGGTAAGTACAAGAGCCCCCAGTTAGGGCCCCCACACCCAACCTGACCTGCATCCGCATATCACGGATTTTCAGTTATCGTGGGTCGGGTCAGGTCCCTAACCCCAGCATAGGTGGGGGATCACTGTAGTTCAGTGATGTAGGTTTCTGGCTGCAGAGCCCAAGAGGTTGGGAGTTTGATTCCCCATGTGCTTACCCTTGGGCAAAAAGGGAAGGATAAACCACTTCTGAGTACTCTTTATCAAGAAACCCCTGAAAATGGTCACCGTAAGTCAGAATTGATTTGATAGCATATTCATTCGTTCATTCATTTGTTCGTTCATTTGTTCATTCATTCGTTCATTTGTTCTTTCATTCGTTCGTTCGTTCATTCATTCATTCATTCTTTATTTATTTCACTGGTGTTCATTGGTGACCTACAATAAACAAATTTTTCTGGTTAGTAATTAACCAGTTACTACACATTTTTCAACCATTATTTTACCATCTGTTTTCCCTTTCTCTTTCCTGGACTGATGATATGGGGCACTGCAGCAGTTCAGGACTTATCGGGATGACATTATGTAAACTGCTACAGGATGGCATCACTGAAGGCAATTTGGCAAAGCACCAATATTACTAGATTAATCATCTGGATGATCCTATTTAGTTACAGCTCCAGTGGTTAAAAGAATAAGGCTACATCTATGCTAATCAGACTTGGCCATGTGATTGCTATGATACTGTAGAGAACAAATGAGGTCAGCCGAGAGAGATGGCAAGATAAGGCAATGTAATGGGATGGGTGACATTCTTCATAAGGAATGCTGGAAAAAATGATCAAAGGAGGTCATGAAAAACTGAATAGTTGTAACTGATTTGTAATTTAAGAAAGCTTTGTGTGAGAAACAAAAACAATGAAATCTTGGAACATTATTTCTTTAAAATATCATCTTCTAATTTGACAACAACAACAACAAAAAGGAGGAGGATGACACTTAAAAAATACAAAAATAATCCCAAGTAATCAAAATCTCATCAGAATTATCCCCCAGAAAAAATGTTTTGAAAATATCAAGAAATCACAAGGCAATATAAGTGCCGGTTGTTTCCTTATTTTACAAAAAGAATATAGTGATACTACCATTGCTCTGCAAAGTAACATATTACTAGTGTTGTTACTTGTGAAAGGTTACATCCAGTGTCTGGGAAGAGCATGGCAGCATCTGAGCATGTCTCACATAAGAAGTAGTTCTTTCAGTTAATGGACAGGTAGAAAAAAGGGCTGATAGAAACCATACCCTGAACGTGAATGAACATTGCTTCCACTTCCTTGTTAATGCCTTACAGAATATCTTAAAACTATTTAACACAAATCAACTCAGTGTCAACAACCCATCACAGACAAACTATCTAATTAACCACAGCCATCATAGTATTTGGGAGCTGAGTCTTGGCTCAGTTGTTAGAGCAGAAGGGCAATCCTTGATATGCAAGAATGATCAAATCACATTTTTTTAAAAAAATGGCTCTATCAAATCAGATTCTGCTCAATTTAAAATTAACCCCTCTTCAACTTGAAATGTTTAGACTTTTGCTACATTTTAAGCATCCAAAAAGCTAACTACTATCTGAATGTGAGTTTGCCTGTGCACATGTGTGCACACACACATATACTATATAGTATATATAGTAGCATACAAGTATATAGTGGCGCATATTCAATTAGATTACTTTCTAAGCTATCCTTAAAGATTCAAGACAGTTCAGATGGATATTAAATTGTCCATTGTTAATGTGTGTGGTTCCATTGTTTCATATACAGTTGCAATAAGTTAAAGGTGGAAAAATTAATATCTTTATCTTGTTGAAATAAGAAATGTGAAAATGAGGAATTTCTACCCTCCAGACTAAATAAAAGAGGCTGTGAACACCTTAGCTGTCACCTTCAGGACTGTTGGCTGCTGGTGTTTTCTCCACAAACACTCTTGACAGGAACACTTATGACTAGAGAAACATAGTTAACTTTAACCCACTGGAAGGTAACTTGTGGCCCTGCTGATGTTAGTGACCTGCAGTCCTCATCAACCATTACAACATATGTTATTGCAAGGGATTATGGGAGTTACAGTTTAACACTTGTTAAAATCTCTGAAATGAAGGAATCCAGTCTTTTATCACTTCAGTGTTCCTTCCCTATTTGTTTGCTATCCATCCAGAATTTCCCAAATTTAATGCGCCCCTATGGTTACATTACTTTTAATCATATTCCTATTCCTTCTCCCTGGCACTGGCCAATCAGGAGCTGTGCAGGGTCATGCATCATCCTACCTCCCTGTTTCATTGGCCAGTGCCAGGGAGAAGGAATGATGATGCGTTGGAGGCTACTTCCTGGTTGGAGTTTAGTCCCATGTGAAGTAAGTCGAGGTAAGTCAATGGGTGATTTCGTTTCGGAGGGCGGGTCCAAGTTCCAAACAGCAGCTGTGTTGCCGTGATTCGTTTCAGAACCGGACCCATTCCAAAATGAAAGGCCAACTTCTAGCTTCACAGCCAAATACCTAAACTGGTTCTGAACTGGACCCATTCCGAACAAAAGGCCCATGCCTAGTTGGGAGTTTTAATTCCCCACTGTGCCTTTCTGAATTAGAGCCAGCCTGTGTGGCTCTGAGGAAAGTGCATAGTCCTAGGGTGTCACCAGAAGAAGGGAATGGTAACCCACTTATGAGTACTCACTTCCTGGAGAACCCTGGAAAGGGTTGCCATAAGACAGAAGACTTCATAGCACACAGTTATTATTGTTTTTAATTTGCTGGGCCTATCCTGCTGGGCAAGTTCCATTAACCACAATGAAATCCTCCTGTGCCCCTCCACTATATAAAGTTTCTGGAACTTTGCCAGCTGCAACATTTAACCACCTAAACAAATCTATAGTGCCGGGGTTATACATGTCTAATGCCTCCCCATAAAATATTTCAAGTATGCCCACAAACATACATAGTGTGCAGAAACTTCTCACAAGCGGAACAAGGTGGAAAACTTTGAGAAGCTCCAAACAGACTTTACTGTTTGAGCACAACATCAATTGACAAGAGTTGTATCCTGACTAGAGATGGGCACGAAATGAGCAATTTTTCATTTTTGTTTTAATTTTTTCGTTTCGTTACGCAACGAAACGAAACAATTTTTTTAAACAAAACAAAAATGAAAACGAAACAACCAAATTTGCCGTGTTTTTCGTTTTTGTTGCAGTGGATGCATTGAACTCAAAAGAATGCTAACGAAACAGCAATTTTTTGTTTTGTTTTCGTTTTTTCGTTTCATTACCTAACGAAACAAAAACGAATTTTTTTGCAAAAAAGTCACAAAAACGAACACGAACCAAAACGGACCCCTAAATGACCAAACGACAAACGAAACACCATTTTTTGAGTCGTGCCCATCTCTAATCCTGACTAATGGAAAGCTCAGTAGATTGGGAGTCCATTTCCCCATTTTGCCTTGTTGAGATGGGCTGAATCTAATGATCTATAAGTTCCCTTCCAGCTCTGCAGTCTAAACGCTGTTTTTGGCCATTTGAATCAATTGTGAGGCACAAAAATGCAAAATTCTTTTCTGAGGGTTCTAGCCCACTTTAAAAAAGATAGCTCGCTAAGAATAAGGATGAGAATGAGGTAAAAGACTAAATTTAGAGCAGACTGTTTTCGAGAGAGTAATAGGATTGGTGATATTATTGCTGTCCTCCTTCACATGTAGAAATGAAACAGTGTTAAAACGTGCTGCTTTTCATGTTTCACCAATTAGCAGTTACAGATCACAATTTGTAAAATTGATTAAGTAGCAGTTGGCTAGTCCTGCGAAATGCCTTAAGTTTAATTTGATCAAATGGATTATACCGGACAAAGGTCTCTGGAAAGGGGTTTTCCTCCTCGTTGAATTACAGTTAAGGAGAATCCATCCGTGTCTTTCATTAATTGATATTGCTGTAGGTTGCCGACAAATGTTACTCCAGTCCTCCAATGAGTCATTTAAATTTAAATGTTCCTCCCACTTGGTTGCAATCTTTCCCTGTAGACCATTATGTTTACCCAATAGGAACTTACATAAATTAGAATCTATTTTGTAACAGGCTACAGAACCATTAATAGATGTTCTATTTTAGCACTCTAAGAGACCTAGATTGTATGTGATGTCCAAGAGTATATGCCAAAAACTGAAATGTCATTGAAAATAAGATTGTAGGAGAAGGCAATCAGTCCTTTCAGAAGTGCTATTCTGTCAGAGTATTTCATGAATCAAGTAACCATTCACACATTCTTCCACAGCCTTGTTCAGGCTTTAAGAACTGAAACCATGTAAACAAGGTAGTGGGGGTTGAGAGCATTCACTTCCATGTTTCCTCACTTGTAAGTCACTGAGATCTTGAAGTGAGGAATATAAAGGCCCAAAGCAAGGACTATAAATACATTTAAGTCAACATACTTATAGTGTTCATGAGACATGAAGCTCTGTATTATTTGGGTCCCAGTTATTCAAGCACCATAAAATTCCACACGTGAAGTCACTGGAGGTCACTGGAGAGAGATGGCCGCAAGGTTTAAATGCATGTCATAGCTCCACCACCTTTTTAGACTTGTACACAATTGCAAGCTTATTTGGATCCTCAGTAGCTCTCGTGAAAGCAGAGCCTGAGAAATCCATGCTTTGCCAGACAAAGTGGTAATTTGGGGGACAAAACAAGGCAGCAACAGGTGGTGCAAATGGTCTTGTCTTGGCACTGCTGTTAAGAGGATCAGAGCAAAACCTGTTACTAAATTCATAGGAACGGCATGGACATGTCACACCATTAGTGTTCATTTTGAGAGCAATTGTTCATCATTGATGGTTTCAGAGGCACTGTCCACTCCTATCCATGAAGTTTTATGCCATCCCATGCCAAATGGAGCATTCACAAGGCAAATGACTTGCTGGGAGATATGAAGGGGAAAATACATTTTTCCAGGGACTCAGTGTAGTACTTAGATTGGAATAAGCTAGAGTGGAAGTCTGATAGTTGCATACAGTATTTCCACAAACCAAAGAAAAAAAAAAGGGGGAATGGAAAGTTGGCTACACTACCTTTTCCTCTCTAGTTCTTCTCATTGCAAAAGGTCTGCTCCAAAGAAATGGGTGGTCCTTCAGAATTAGAACAACATAGAACTGTGATGCAAATCTGGGGGCTATATAGAGCAAAATGCTCTTCTTTCCGCAAGGCCAAGGATGGGAAGCATATCCAATGGGTGACGTGTGGCAGCATCTATTTTTATATTCTTGGCTGTCCCCACTCTTCATTCCTCAACTACCTCTTCCCATAATTTCAGCAAAAAGGAACATTGAAATTCCTGGAAACATCCAGGAGTGGGAAATTTCCTCTGTGATTCCCAGTACAGTGTAGTGAATAATGTGGTGGTTTAGGACTCTTGAGAATGGGATTTGAATCACCACCAGCCATGGAAATTCACTGGGGGTGGAACTGGTGAAACCACTCTTTAAACATCTCTCTTACCTTGAAAACCCTATTGGGATGTCAGTTCCAACTCAGCACAGAACACACAGACACAATTCTTCTTTGCAACAAAGTACACACCTTCTGCTTCTCCTTCAAAACATCAAAATATTAATAAATTGTGAAGCAGACTGATGACCATTTTCTGTTCTGTAGTTTCTCTTATGCACATTTAAATATTTTGTTGACTTCCTTGCTCCCTCAGTGGAGCCAAGGGTACGTTTGATTTGCTAATATTGTGAAGTGGCTCTCCAAAATGTTAGCAAATAAAAAAGATGAAATCTTTGGTTTGTTTCCAGACATCACACACATTGGAAACAAACCAAAACAGAGTGGCCCTAACTACACCAAAACAGTTAAAGACCCTGATAGGGGCCAGAAATGTGCAGATTGGGAGCACGCTTGTTCATTCCAGCAAATATATTATCTGATTGCCATATTTAGGAGCAAACCAGCCAGTCCATACAGTGAACCAAATAATGGGCTAAGCGCCTACTAGTCAGTCTTTTTCTTTCTTTAAGCATCACAGTGCACACATTCAAATATCTAGTTGTATTGTCTCATTGAGACTTGCATATGGTTTTCAATGAAGTCCTATGCACGTGCACTATGATGTGTTTAATGAGTCTTACTCCATAATCAGTGGGTTTAGAATATCAGCCTAATTCAAGGGGGGTTGTAGTGGTGGTGGTTCAAGATGTAGGCACATCCGCTGATGGAAGAGTCAGGATTTCCCTGCCTCAGAAGAGTCTCTCTAGCCTCCTCCAGGGTGAACTGTGGCTCAGATCAGAAGGGAAAACTCCTGAAAATAGGGTGAATGCAGCTCCTGTAATTATAGGCAAGGATCCAACGCAGGATCATTATAATTTCATGTCTAATTTAAATTTATGTAAAAGTAGTTTTACAATTGTTGTAACTTCTCTAAAACGATTGGATGATAAAAATCTAAACTCATTAATGAAGATTCGCTTGATTTATGGAACTGGATAAGGCAGTTGATATATTTCCTCTCTCTGTCTGTCTGTCTGTCTGTCTTCTCTGTCTGTCTGTCTCTCTGTCTCTCTGTCTGTCTGTGTCTGTGTAACATCCAGCGAAAAGACTAATATTTTCCTTAGGGGAAAATAAAGTAATGATCATTCAGTAGAAGCTTAACAGAGATGTGTAAGAAAAAATTATTTAAGAACTGACATGTCAACTCTTACATGTTATTACTGATTTGCCAACAGGAAAAGGAATGAGAGCACACCAAATGCCACTTACACTTGAGGCTTCAGTTTCACATGCTTTTTCCTGGAGTAAATGGCATCGTTCTTCAATTTCCCTGTCTTCTGGTGTACTTCCAAAAACTTGGAAGTGAATTACTGGGTAATTTGCATCCGACTCTCAGCCAAAGGGATATGGTTTATTATAATACAGAGTCCCCCTAATTATTGAAAAACCCAAGAAACCTAGACACAGTATGCATCTGTTATTGCTTGACCACACTGCCAAACATGATTTGGCAAGCACAAAAATGTACATTGAACAGACCCTACAGTCTCATTTGCATTCGGTTTGTAGTAATTATGGGGAAGTTATAACTGAACTAGTCTGTCCTCTGTTATTAGCTCACATCATTCCTTTCTAAAAAGTGCAAATGCAAAACAACAATTAAAAACAAATCACAAAACAAAAATAGGACTAGAAGGTCCATGTGTCTGCGGAGAAGTGGAATCTGTCTGCTATAAAACTATTACTGCTATAGTGTTACACAGATGAAACCTATTGATTTATTTCCTCAGACAAACCTTGCAAAAGAACAGTTCTCATTTCGTGCCTGTTCCTGGTTTGTTTTTGACAGGAATTCATGGGTACTTTTGTCAACAAATAAAGTAACCTCTTGAGCACATGCAGGCGGCTAATGGTTTTTAAAGTCATGGTGTTTATTAGACAGAAAATTATTTACAGACGGGAATTATTTACACCTGGTTTCTCTTCTGACTTGGGTTGAAAGCCCTGGCATTGAAAGCTCTCGAACATCAACGTAGTGTGAGGGAAATGGTAAGGTTTGACAGGAACAACACAAAACTAGTTTTGTTTTGTTTTTAAGGGGGAGTCTGTAGTGGCTGTGGATGAGCCATTCTGGAAGAATGTGTCTATGTACAATAAATATATCTAGACTTAGCTATCTATATTTATTATTTCGTAATAAGGAATGAAATATACAGTATTACAAAATAACTGGGAAGCACAGGCACCCAAATACCCTTGGCCTGGCTATTTACTTTTAAAATATATTCTATAATGTTGATCTCTTATGAATTATGTGAAGCTTCTGTCCCAGGAAGTAAATTATAATTTATGGAATTTTCTTCCATGACATATGGTGGTGGCAATTAAGTCAAGAGAAATTTTAAAAAAACCTAATAGACATATTGATGGAAGTAAGTAGCCAATGGCTATTAGAAATGATGATTTATATGGTTAACATTCATATTTGGAGGTTGTGTTTCTGGATGTCCCGATTGCACAGGAGAATGCTGCTGGGTTTTCATGTCTTGCATGTGACATCTCAAAGCCATATGGCTGATCACTGTGGGAAATGGAATGATGCTCTATTGTCTCTGCTCACTTAGCTGGACTTCATGTTCACATGTACTTTGTCTCTAGTGGATGGAGAGAAAAATAAAATAAAGAGGACATGGTCAGTATTAATTTGCCATTAGAATGTGAGGAAATGACTTATTTGGACCTCAGTTCCCAAAATGTCACAGCGTACAGCAAGCTCACTACCTTCTTGCCCCCTTGTAATGATACTTATTCCAATGTATGTATACTTTTTATGTTTACATTCCATACTGGAGATGTTCTTAAGATTATTTCAAAGCAGATCATGGATAAATAAAGGTAAAGACAGCAACAGTTGGTATGCTTAAACCTCGATTCTTTCCAGACATTTCTTAATTACTGGATGCTTCAAAATGATCAGAAAAAAATATTTCAGCTGCAACAAGCAAATTCAGTAGGTTATTAATATTTGGAGAGCCATGGTATGTTTGCTTGCCCTGTTGGTATAAAACATGAGAGGCTTCTCCGAAGAAAAAAATACAGTGGTACCTTGTATAAAGGAATTAATTCTTTCCAAATGAAATTATGTTAAGCAAATTTTCCTTCATACAAATTTCCCATAAGAATGCACTGAAAGCAGAGTAATCCCTAATTGCAACCATTTTTATGTTGTACTGATTCACCCCATAGGTGATTATGTTAAGCAAATTTCCAATATCTCCCGAATTTTTATGTTGTACAGAGTTTATGTTATACAAACTGTTTGTTATACGAGGGTCCACTGTACAGCTAACTACCCTTACTGAGCACTAACACTAACAAACACCCAGGGATTCAAATCCAGACATTTAAGAGTGATGCACTCAGAGCACTCAGTGCCCTGGACAGATAAATAATTCAGTTATGTCCACATTTGGATTGAAGTTTCATTCCATCTAAAATCCAAATAAATTTGTGAATTTTGGAAATGTTTCTTAGAAACTAATTTGAAATCAAGCGCTTTGCACTTCCTAGTGCTGCTGGGCAGCTGTTTCCAATACTGCTACCCAGCCCCCGCCAGCTGCTAGGTCCACCTATGGGGCTCTATGCACCTTTGAGGCCCTTCTTTGTCAGCTGTGAGCCAATCAGTGCTGGAGCCCAGCCAGCCTTTCCCAGTCTCCTCAGGCAGCCAATCATGCAGGCAAGGAGGCAGGAGGAAGACCCTTCCTGCAAGATGATGAGGGGGATTAGAGACAGGAAGCGTCTACAAGTTGACACTGTCTAATCTCCATGTTAATCTGTTCATACATTGGAAATAGAAGAAGGCAATGCAACTATATTCCTAGAATCATGTACCTAAGAACTGTTTTGTGCTATCAAAATGGACCTGACTTATAGTGACTCCAATAGGGTTTTCAAGGAACGAACTGCACTGTACATGTAATGCACAGGATTTTGTGTTAACATATGTAGAGCTCAGGCACAGGAGGGTCACGGGTTCTGAACTACATAGGATATTTCTCCCAAATATTCATTGGTACCTCTTTGCTTTCTGTTGCTGCTATCTCTTTTCTTGCTTATCGGGGCTGTATCTGATGCCTGCCACTCAAGCTACGTTGTATGACATTTGTGGTGATTTCATTGTGATTCCTCAAGTTATTAAATCCCAAAGTTGATACAGCTCAGTTGCTCAAATTCTAATATACACTGGATAGAAAATGTAAAATATGATCTGGAATTGCAGATCATTGCAGGTGATTCAGAGTTAATCCACATTTCTATTCATATGAGTCATGGGAGAATTGAGACCCAAGAGTCAGAAAATGGCTGACAATTTCCCCCAGGAAAGAAATAGATTTTCTTGGTGAAATCCAAATAGAAATGTTCATATCAGAGGGTAATATCAACAACACGATACCCAGACTGAGCCAATATAGCTAGAAGGCAGAAATGAGAGGAGCTTTCTGTACACACATATATTCTTTACCACAGCATTTTGTGAACTTCTTTGAAGGCCTGTTTAATTCATTTTGGCACACACTGACATTTAATAAAAACTTCACACCCCACTAGGTGTTTTCAGATGAGTAAAGCACACTCTTCTAATGACAAGATTTCATAGTAATTCCATAGTATGGTAATGTGAATGTGAGGCAGTAGCTACAGCAGTGTGGTGTCTGTCAGGGACTCTCTAGCTAAAAACAAAGGAAAATGGATTTCCAGGACTGGCCCTAGCATTCGACAGGATGCAATAGCTGCCTCAAGCAGGAGATTTGGAGTGACATGCCTCATTATAGATTATTAAATTGTTAAGTTATTTAATTTGCTATGTGTGGTTTTTTATTATTAAGGAGTGGGTGATGTGTTTTCTGCCACCTGTTCCAATATAATTTGGAAGCTAGCTTTCAGAGCTGCATGTATCTTCGGATAAAGAGGGGGAGGGGAGGGGAGAGAACACCGTGTCACTTCCTGTTTCCCTTCAAGCAGAGAGCTATTTGGAGCAGCCCTTCCTTAATTTTACCAATATAAAGGTGGAACCAGACTCAGAGCCTCTCTGATGGGACACAAAACAACCCATTCTGTTTTCTCAGCTGCACTGCTTAGAATCATCTCAGGCTTTAGATGGCTTGCTGGCTATGGTGGCTTAGTAGTTTTGATATCTAGCTGTGGAACCAAAGGTTGGGGTATCAGTTATCCTCAAAAGATATTTTAGCTGGTTTTCTGTATCACGTATCATGTATGTGTAGTTGGTCAAGACTATCCATGCACCCTCCCCCCTTCATCTCCGAGGGAATGCTTTATCCACCCAATCCTCTGATTTAAGTTTTTTCTTCAATCTGAATAACAATGTGAATCTAACATTTATATGGAATATAAATAGATGACTACTTCTGAATCACATATCTATTTCACGGCTTCAATTTTCTGGGGGGGGGGATAACTGCACTTACATAGTTCTTTACATATCGTGTTATCTCCCCTCCCCTTTCTTGTCTTTTTTTGTTGATGCTCAGCAGGTGTGTTATAGAAATAGCAACTGATTTATCAGATAGATGATTTGATGAATTACTGCAGACTTAGATGTTGCACTCCTGCTTCCTCAAGATGCCTCCTTTGGCTGAGAGAGTTCCAGCAATTGACAAAATCTGTTTAATGCTTTAATAATCTGTGGAGAGCACCCACCGCATCTGACAAACGAGATTTCAGCTCAGGAAATGGCTCACAGGCTGTCTATTGGTTCTGACATCCGTGGTAGCCACACAACCATCCCTTGCATTTCCCCCGCTTTTAAAGGTCTTCCCATCACTGTTATTGGTCTCACAGATGATGCAGTATGACACTCCATAAACAATGAGCTGGGCCTTTTGTAGGCTGCTTTGCTTTTCTTGGCTGGAAACTGCCACTGAATGTCAAATCAATTTGGCTCTCATTAGAACAGCTTCATATGTGCAAATGTATTTGTGTCTGGATGGCACTTTCCCCTCTGTCTTTCTGCTCTTATGCTGTACTGATTTATTTCCTTTTTCCCCTTTCATCCATATCTCACCCTTCCCAATGATGCTGTTTTTCTCTAATCAAACCAAACACCTGATCTCTCTCTCTCTCTCTTTTCTCCCCTCCCCTCCCCCTCCTTCCCTCCCTCCCTCTGTGTGTGTGTGTGTGTGTGTGTGTGTGTGTGTGTGTGTGTGTGTGTGTGTGTGTGTGTGTGTGCGCGTGTGTGTATCCCTCCCTCCCCGTTCTCTCACCCCCCTGCCCTGAGAGCGAGAGATGCTGGCTGGCTGGCTGGCTGGCTGGCTGGCTTCCTTCCTTCCTTCCTTCCTTCCTTCCTTCCTTCCTTCCTTCCAGTTCCCTCTTATTTTAAATCTCACTATACCTCCATGCTACTCATTATGAATAAAGCAAAGAGGAAAAGGTTTTGTACACCATGGAGCCTGGATAGAAGTCAAGGGCCTGTGTAAACCTTGATTATTGCTATCTACAGAGGCTGCTGCCCAGACAGGGATAAATAACTTGCATTGCTAATGGAAGAAACCAACAGTGAATCAGTCTGAAAAGAGGTTTGCCAAGAAATGACAATGAAAAGAAACACATGATACCGACCGGCACAGTAGGCTAGTTAATTGGAGAAAGCTATTTTTACCACACACAAAAACCAAACCAAAAAAAAAAAAAAACCCAAATATCACTCTTGAATAAACATTGTGGTAGTACATTTAAGACACTGAAAACATGGAATTTATTTGCAATTATCATATTTATTTATTTATTTATTTATTTATTTATTTATTTATTTATTTATTTATTTATTTATTTATTTATTTTATTGACCACCTGATTTTCCCATAGGGAACTCTGGGTAGTGCACAGCATGTCACCGAATAGTGACAACCCAACTATATCCCCAATACATAGCCAAACACAAGAACATCATAGAATTCTATATATAGTAATTGTTCTTCCAGTGGTTCATTCTGTTGCAGTGACCCAACTGCGAAAGAAGCTCTTGAAGTCAGGTTGTGGTCAACACACTGATGTAGAGTCAATAATTGGATCAACCTCTAAATCCATGAGGAAAATGCCCATATGTTGTTCAACCACTGCGGCGAACTTGTACAGAGCCCCCAGCTGTTTCATGGACCATTGACCTGTACATGACTTCTTCTTACTCTCACTGCCGCCATTCAGGGTAACCCGGTTGAAATAACAAAGTCCCAGTCAAGTTGTAATGTTAACAAAGTAAAATAACGTTTATTGAATTCAACAAGCTGTCTCAGTTTAAAAGTGGAACAGGTGATACCTTTACGCTACAAGAAAAATAACAAAAACGTTGTGATTTCAACAATACCTAGACAAATCAAAAATATCTCACACCTTCACCACCAAGGCCATAGCTAACGACCTATACTTTAGGGGTTTCAGCACCTTGGGCCATTGTTCACCTTAAGGTTATTGAGACTGTTTTCTACCTAACGGGCATATTCAGGCCTACTTCAGATCAGGGTGACAAGAGGTCAAAATGAGCTGTAAAATGGAGAACTCACAACTAGCTTTCTTCAGACTAATGAAGCTGTTTGGATGAGTAGCAAAATGTGTCAATCTCTCAAGAAAACAAGTCCAATTGCCATGACTCAACTTCCAGATAAACTCAGCTGGAAGACTGAGAATCTTCACAGACTAGGATACTAGAGATGACAGGTTTGTTTTCCATGGCTTCAGAGACTAGGACTCAGGGCAATGGTTTCAAACTACAGGAAAAGAGATTCCATTTGAACATTAGGAAGAACTTCATGACAGTTAGAGCTGTTTGGCAGTGGAATAAGCTGCCACAAAGGGTGGTGGAGTCTCCTTCTTTGGAGGTTTTTAAGCAGAGGCTGGATGGCCATTTGGCGGAAATATTGTGATGGGGTTCCTGCATGGCAGGGGGTTGGACTAGATGGCCCTTGAGGTCTCTTCCAACTCTATGATTCTATAATGAGAAAGAACAACATGAACCTGTTGGTGGCTCAGTGGGAAGAATGGATGGAGTGGGGAAGTCAAGACATGGTTTTGAATTCAATTTGCATGGTGACTTCCACAAGTCAAAGCCAATCTTTTGATGGCTTGTTTCCCTTCATGTCCATATTGGAAACAGATAGCAAAGGGACTAATTAGTCACAAGGAGAAAGAGTATATGAAGTCAAAATCACCACTGGTACAGGTGAGCAAGATGCTTTGGGTAGGCCGTTCTTTGTCATGTGGTAAATATGACTACCATCACCATCACTATTGGAACAGGAAATCAAACCAGAGAGCAAAGTGCTTTCCAAATTAAAAATACCATATTGATAGTCCAATAATAATAATAACATGTTTGACATGTAGATGGACAAGATAGCATCTATCTACCCCATTCCACAGTTGCAAGCAAAAGCAAAGCAAAGCAAAGTGTTCTGCTTATATACCGCCCCATACCATTACAAGTAGTCTCTGGGCGGTTTACAATTTTTTAATTACAGTGTGCAGGCTACACATTGCCCCCCCAGCAAGCTGGGTACTCATTTTACCTACCTCAGAAGGATGGAAGGCTGAGCAAATTGCATTGCCATTGAAATTTTCTCCAGAGTAATAATGGGGCAGTCTTCTGATACACCTGAGGGCAGCTGGGTAGCTCAGAAGGTACAGGATGGGTCAGACATACAGCCCCATCTTTAAGAAGAGAGGGATGACTTCAGGAGGAATGGTCAGAGGAATATTGTTGCTAACCACATCTTCTGAGTACCACTAGAGGTGCTTGGCGCTGAACAAGTTAGATGACATTGGCTACTTTCTGCCATGGATTGTTAATGGCAAACAGCCTTTTTATAGCAGGAGGTCATATAGAAAAGACAGGTAAACTGCTCCTGAAATTGGTCATGTTGTGTCCATTTACTTTCGGTACCAAGTTCTCATATGTGTTCATATTTCTCATTCCCTTTTGATCTGAGCTGGATCCACATGGCTGTTTTATACTCATTCTATAACTGGCTTACATTCAAGATCCTCTTTATGACAAGCATATGTTTTATAGAACACACATGGGCAGGTGAGGGCAAACTTCACCCTTCGGTACATGCGCTACCTATAATCACTGTGTAGTAATCAGGAACCCATCTTTCTATACAAATGAGAACCTTGAGTTTCCAGTCAAGTAGAGAACTAATTGTGTAAAGTGACAGTCAAGACAGTGCTTACTGAATATGCAGAACCCTTCCCCAGAGCAGTGATGTAGTGGAGCCATGGCTGTCAAGCTTAAGGTCCTGGGACTTTCTGAGTAACAGGCATTATAACATCATCTGCCACCCCTTCCTGTTTCTCTATTGCTATTAGCTTAATTAGCTGCCTAGATGCCCTAAGCACATCCGATCTCACTTGATTTCGGAAGCTAAGCAGGTTCGGCCCTGGTTAGTACTTGGATGGGAGACCACCAGGGAATACCAGGCGCTGTAGGCGCCTGGAGTAGTAGCTGGCAAGCCACTCCAGTACTCCTGCCAAGAAAACTCCATGGACATGGAGTCACATAAAGTCGGTCACGGCTGTAACAACACAACACACACACACACACACACACACACACACACACACACACACACACACACACACACACACACACACACACACACACATGAGCTTAATTACAATCCTCTGAGAAGAGAAATGGAGTTTCTCAGGAACAATATAGAATTTCAAGCTGTATTAATGCAAAATATTTGATAGTAGCTTGATCTTGAACAGGCGAGAAAGCACTATTAATTTTATGAAAGACATGTTCTTTATTTGTTGATAAGGACCGATATAGCTTTCTGTCTTTGGGATTCTTTTAAATGAAGGGTGCTTGGTTGCGGAGGCTGTCATGATGAGCTCCCGAACTTCCAAATTTATCACTATATCACTTCTCAATAAAGAGTGTGCCAGTTAAAATGAAAACCAAAGAAGCAAAAGAATTGAGTTTTTTTTAAATCAAATAAAAGGATTAAAAAGGATTAAAACAGTGGAATGTCTTCATGAATTGGACTCATGAATGAAATTAGATAGCATGTAAGTCAAAGAGAATGATTGGCACATTAAATACATTTTTTTTTGGTCACCATCTGTTTCTTGATCGTGTCAGCAAGTCATTTTCTTTATAAGATCATTAAAATACACCATAGTCTAAAAGTAACAAAGTGTCAATTATACAGCACATTTTAAAGTAGCTGATAAGTGCACAGAAGCCAAAATTTCAAATCTCCTTGAACTTTTTCTTAAATTGTGACACAGCTTTCTCCTTTGCTCTTCTTTGCTCATGGATGGATACTAAGAAGCACATCTCGAAACATGTACAGTGGACCCTCATATAACAAATGGTTTGTATAACATAAAATCTGTACAACATAAAAATTCTGGAGATAGGGGAAATTTGCATAACATAATCTCCTATGGGGCAGATCCGTACAACATAAAAATGTTCGAAATTAGGGATTACTCTGTTTATAATACATTCCTATGGGAAATGTGTATAAAGGAAAATTTGCTTAACATAATTTCATTTGGAACGAATTAACTCCTTTATACAAGGTACCACTGTACATGTGTTCCTGGGGAAGTAGGGAATCTGCCCCACATTCATTGGGTATCTCCCCCACATTCTTTTCCCCAGTATGTAACTGATTTGCAGAATACAAACATTCCTGGAATGAAGAGGAAGAAATTGTCATCTTCTGAAAAAGAAAAACAAATCACAATATATCAAGAGGGATATGATGAAGGTAGACTGTGAAATAAACCTTGCTAGTCTTTAAGCTGCCAGAATACATGGTGCAATTCAAAATTTTATTCGAAGCCTGCAAAATAAAAAAAATATTATATAGGCTTTTGCAGTGGTACTTCTTTAAACTTTACCAGTTCTTCCCATAAATCTCACAAAACCCTTTTTTTTTTTTTGACGCAGGCTTTGAATAAAGGTTTAATTTTCACCATGTGTTCTGACATTAAAATTTACAGCAGAAATTTTTTATACACCCACTGACTGATATTGACTAGTATCTTTACCCGAAGCGCTCAAGTTTAAAATGAAAATTTACAATGCGGAGGAGAGAACAGGGGAAAAGAAAAATGTTCATCCACACATCTCAATGCAACTCCAATCTGTTCATTTGTGCACAGACCGAACAATCTGTATACCCACGCTGTTATTCACACATACTGTTCCATGTGTACAAACACACATCATGTGCAACCTGTGTACAATATGTGTGACACAGGCAGGACTGTACACCTACTCATATAAGCCACATTCAGGTATTTCTGATCTGGGTGTAATAAACACATGAGGAGAGGAAGAAAGTAACCCTGGTCACCCTATTGCTTTAGCCTCTTTATTCTCTATTGCCCTTTCTGTAATAGGACACCACCTTTCTGATGGAGAGAGCTTCCATGATCAGTTGAGGCTGTCCATGTGATTCACCATGGAGGTAAGAACCATTAAGTATAGCAACAGTGCTCTGTGCAGTGAGGAACACGTGGAGAGAAGAGTTCCCACTTGCAGGAGAGAGCACTGGAATGTTATGCCATATAACCAAACTTCATTACACTTTCTCTTCATATATCCTTTGTCAACAAAGGGCAATTGGCAACATCCCATTCACTGCATTATGAATGTGGATTATGGTTTATATGAATGTTGTAAACAATGGATAGAGGATTTGCTGATAAGAACATAAGAACATAAGAAGAGCCATGCTGGATCAGGCCAACGACCCATCTAGTCCAGCTTCCTGTATCTCACAGTGGCCCCACCAGATGCGTTTGGAGCGCATAAGACTAGATATCTGTCTCCTGACACCACTCCCCTGCATCTGGCCCTTGAAGTACCCCGGTTTTAAGCCTGGAGATTACATATCTCCATCATGGTTTGTAACCTGTGATGGACTTTTCCTCCAGGAATCTGTCCAATCCCCTTTTGAAGGCATCCAGTCCAGTTGCCATCACCACATCCTGTGGCAGGGAGTTCCACAGACTAACAATGTGCTGGATGAAAAAAAAATATTTTCTTTTGTCTGTTCTTACTCTCCCAGCCCTCAATTTGACTGTATGTCCCCTAGTTCTGGTATTCTGTGAGAGGGAGAAGAGCTTCCCTCTATCCACTTTACTCATGCCCTGCTTGATTTTGTACGTCTCAATCATATCCCCCCTCAGGCACCTTTTCTCCAGACTAAAGAGCCCCAAATGTTTTAGCCTTTCCCCAGAAGGGTGGTGCCCCAGCCCAGTAATCATTTTAGTCACTCTCTTTTGCACACAGAGAAACACTTGCCACATATACAGGACAATTCTGCACAGGGTTGTCTAAAAAGTAGAAGGGAGACTATTAAAGTCAGGGAACATTGTCAGTCTAACTCGATTGCAGCGGGTGGTTATCTTTGCAGGAGGCACAAGCCTACCTGATTGTATAACACAGAACAAGGGTGACTAAAATCTTCCATGAGATCTTTCATGTATGTCTGTTGCCAGGGCAACGGTAAGAGGTCTGACTTTAGAGCAGGTGCTTCTCTTGGAGGCAGACTTTTACGTTGGATCACAAGTAGGCATAGGAGAAAATAAATATGCCTCTAAAATGTAAAGAAGACACTCTGGGAAACTTTTAATTTTTCTCTGGTTTCTTTTCGCATTGTGCCTCAGCCCCATGTGCTGTTGTATTCCTTGACACTCATAAGCAGCTGAATGCAGGCTGGGCATGCTGCTGGGTAAGAAGCTCAATATTATATATCCATGGAGTTGGTGAATATAAGTGGATTAGTGAATCTGAACTTTAGAGGACTTATCCAGAGGGCAACGGCCTATTCTAAAACAAATTCAGTACCTTGGATAGCTCCTTGAATATCAGACTAAAATTCTGCACCATGCTACTAACATCAGAGCTACAAGATTCCACTGTTGGTGACATATAATTACATTTGTTGGCAGTGCCATGTGAAAAGATGAAACCCTTTATTTCCCCTTAAGCCCAGAACTGCCTGCCTGCCTTCCTAGAGATGGCCTAGTATTACCATCCCATTCTGGGCCAAAACTGATACCAGGAGGTGGGTGTTTGTGATATCACAGAGACAAGTGTTGGGAGCAGGTTCGAAACAGGTTCAAAACTGTTCAAAAAAGCAACTGCTTTTGAACAAGATGGTTGGGAAAATCTGGGGAACTCAAGTGAATGGATCCAGAATCCAGGTGAAAATAGACTAGCCCGGTTGCTACACTGCTTGCCCTCATGTTAACATATAGCACACATAATAAATAGCAGTTTTCAAAACAGGGGGTGTTGAGTCTAACAGTTCACCAACTCTCCCTCTCTAACTCCAGGCTTTTTGCTGCTTTAACACTGCACAAGTACAACACCCATGTAAAACCAGTCAGCCTGGCAGTCATCAAGGAATGAGTGGAGATGAGTGCCCCAATAACACCATATTTGAAGTTTTTCCACACATAAGAATACAGATGGCTCTTCCATTGTGATTTCACTCCCTGCCAAGAGACACTATGAAGCATAGCCTTAGACTTCAGTCAGTGTCCTAAGACTGGATAACCCTACCACCCACAACATTCTCCTTGTCAGATTTCTGATAAACCTTTGGAATCCCCCCCCTCTTCATACTACCATCTTGTAAGAAATTCAGACTACAAGTTTACTGTTGATTACATTTCTCCTCGCTTCCTTTTTATTTGTTCATCTATTATTAGATCATAAACCCCCTGCACAGGGATGTGTCAGGCCTGTTCTTTGTACCATATAAGGACAACTTGCTGAATAATTACATAATTCACACTTCACCTGAACAGTGTTTTTTTATCTCTCTCTCTCTCTGGTTTTATCTTTTCACATGACACTGTCAACAAATGTAAACATATCTCACCAACAGTGGAATGTCATAGCTCTGATGTTAGTAGCATGGTGCAGAATTTTAGTCTGATGTTCAAGGAGCTATCCAAGGTATTGAATTTGTTTTAGAATAGGCTGTTGCCCTCTGGATAAGTCATCTAAAGTTCAGGTTCACTAATCCACTTATATTCACCAATATAATATTGAGTTTCTTACCCAGCAGCATGCCCAGCCTGCATTCAGCTGGTTATGAGTGTCAAGGAATACAACAGCAAATGGGGCTGAGGCACAATGTGAAAAGAAACCAGCGCAAAATATTCCCATAGCACTGAAGGAAAAATTTAAACTGAGTTGAGCAATGTAGGTATTTTTTTAATAGTGTGACGCTTACGGTGAAGACTTTATGTCAGTAGTGATTTCCAGCACAGTCCATTTATTTACTTGGAATGATTTGTATTCTTCCATTTGAGTTAAGTTCTAATGCCATTTATTCCAAGTTTGCCCAGGATTGCAGCCATATTTTAATGTTGTATTGAATATCTGTAGTGCTAGTGGAGTGTTTCCTTCTGTGTTTTAAATTTCTGTTTATATACATTTTATTTATTTGTGCACTGCCTCAGGTTTTCTGTTCCAATCAGAAAATCCGGTTCTAAATTAAAAAAAAAAAACTCAGATGAAGCTAGAATAAAAATAGCTAGCAGAATCCAGACAGTGCACTTTATCTGTTGCTTTCTAGTGTTGAATTTCAAAGCAGGTCTTTCCCCCATCACTACATTTTGTGTTGTATCATCTCTCATTTTACTTCCAAATCGATTGGCACTCTTCCCTTGATTCTCTATGAACTGCAGCAGACACCAGAAAATACAAAGGAAAATGCTGAACGGGAAGTCTGGTCACGTTGGAATGTGTCTATGAATGAAGGAGCACACCTATCACTTCCCTGATTGATCAGAAAATTAAAATATGACCATTGCAATCCTGTGACTTTTTGTGACATAATTAAATGTTTCAAAAATGCTGGCTTCCTTTCTAGTGACGATCTCTCTAGGGTTTTTGTGGCACAGAAAGTCTCTGCTTTCTTGTAGGATTTCATAGGTGTTATATCAGTATCCTAAGGAGGATGAAACAAGGTGGTGGTATCACAATCTCCAGTCTATAGAAGAGGTGGGAGTGTCACAAAATTCCCCATCTGTGTCCCCCATATTGCTACCATGTTTAGCTTGTTTAATAACAACCTGAGTTTTGTTGAAGAATAATAGAGATAAGTCAACTTATGTTTCCTATTTAATATGGGAATAACTACCTATATGTTTTTCCAGGTCCCCAGATCTCTAATAGCCTTGCATCAGCGTCCCAGAAACAGTGGAAGTGACATCCTAGGGCAGCAGAATTAGGCTCCAGAGAAAGAGAAGGAGCTCATGTTTCCTCGAATGCTGAATCTTGCAGTGGCTGTAAAATATGAGCTGGGAGTTGGATGTCAGCGCACCCACTCTCAATAATTGATATGATGAATAATCTCAACCCCGGAACACCTTCTGTATCTCCCCAATCTCAAGAAACTTCATTCATCAACCATGTTTGAAATGTTTAAGTAATCTCAGTGATGTATGGGGCACTGACACTCCCTTGTTAGAAATCCCTGCTACTAACATTCTATCTAATTAAAAAGCCACTGAGCTCTTGTGCATAAAATTATCATAAATTATCTCTGAAGGTTCATTGCTGTTTGGAATGTTTAATTGCTCACTTGGCTGAACTTCAGCGGCTCAGGATTATTAATCAATTTGTCAGAAGGGCCCCCTTTAACATTATTTATTTATTTGTTTAAATGAACCTGGGAAGTTGGCAAAATGGTATAGGTTCTAACCAGAGGAAAGAAAGTTTTAATGAGTTGCACAACCCATCATCCATCTTTGGATCCTATTTTACATAGGAAATATAATTTCCTTGAGCCAACCATTGTCAAGAAGAATCTGAAAGCTCTTCCCATCACAGATAGGAAGTAAGTGGTGGGGCAGAGCTGCAAGTTATTAGTCCGTTTGGAGCTGCTGCTCGTTATGTAGATAGCCATAAAATAACTCTGGAGAAGCCCACAGCTATGCTAAGTGTCATTTTTTTTCTGAACAGAGAGCCAAATACTGAACAGGAAATAAAATGTCAAGGTAAGTTATATTTAAAGGAATCTTACCTCACATGACTGAATCTGGCAGTCCCATATTAGGTTTTCCCCTTACTCTACAAAATGTCTAGTAAAATTTACCCTTCTCTTGACGTTATTGTGTGTGCCTCCTGTCTCCCACTCTGCATCAGTCACTCCAACAGTGAAATGCATTATATGAGCACTTTGGATTGTGAAGTCTGCTTTTTTATGTGTTCTGAATAGGAAGGCACAAAATTATAACATGGGGGATGCTGCTGGTGAAACTCTCTTATTTCTGATTGCATGGCTGTTTGACTTGAAAAGCAGAAATGTATTAGCATGGGATCACGAATCGTTAGTTGAGTGAGTTCATAGCTGTACACTATGTAACAACCCTTGCAGCTGCACGTTGACAATCAAGAGCAGTTAACAAAAACCTTCATGAGTATATGTTAACCACAAATGACAAACCACTGATCCCTTCTTAATTACAGAGATGGCACTTCAGCAGAAACAGAACAGAAAGCATCTTAAACTCAGTGGCTAGAATCTTATTCACAGTTGTAATTGTTCAAAGGCATATAATATAATATAATATAATATAATATAATATAATATAATATAATATAATATAATATAATATAATAATATAATATAATATAATATAAAAGACAGTGGTTTTGAAATGTTTTCAGCTTCCTCCTCTGTTGACTTACTGGCTACTAGCCATGGCTCCCCAGTACAGTAGGACTGACATATCCACAGGATCAGTACCTATGGTTTCACTTATTTACTGTGCTTAATTTTTTTATTTTTTTAAAAAGTGACTGCCCCTTGCCCTCCCACACTAGAATGAGACACGAGACAAGAGTGATGGGGTATAATTTGGACATACTTTATTAAACTGTAATGAACTTTAAACCATATGGGGGGGGCTAAGGTAGTGTGGCACAATGGTTGGCCACTGAGGTCACGTGTTACCTCCCCAACCACCATGTGATCTTACCTGGGTGAGTGTATGGCCCCCCATTAGTGCAGTCTTAAAGGCTGTGTTCAGGAGCTGGTCAAATGTCTAAAATTTCCATTGGGCATCCAAGCTTCATTAATTGGCAACCCTTGGCCTGGGGGTATTCCCAACACATCCTTCCCACAACACTGTAACCACAATATCTGCAACATCGTGAAGTTGGATGGGCTAGGATGACATTTAGAAGCAGACTCACCAATTTTTGGCCTCCGCACTACCCACGAGTGTGACCAGCATATGTCATGTGCCACCTGAGCTCTAAAAACATTTAACCTATTTAATTAAACAACTTTCCTCAGCCAGTGTGGGATAGACGTTTAACCTATATAACTAAACAACTTCCCTCCATCACTTAGTGGTCAATTCTGATGATGAAGGTAAAAATTCCTATCCGTCCCTAATCGACGACCAGTCAGACTCCCTCTGGTGATAGGGTGGGTGGGACCGAGCTTCCAAAGAGGCCGTAGCTTGAGAGGAATGGGCTTAAATAGACCACTCCTCTCCCTCACCATACAAGACTTCCAGTAGTCTTGTGTCTTTCCGGACAGGGAGGCAAAGACGCCCCACCAGCCGGCAAGGACCCAGTGGCGGAATGAAGCCTTCTCAAAGTGTATTGCCAGGACTAGCCACTAGATGGAACCAGAGACTATACTATATGCAGACGGCTGAATGGGAAGAGATTTGTGGCGTGCTTCTGGAGAAATGGAGAAGCTGCATGAGCGGGGGGAAGGCTCCCTTTTGAACAGCAAGGCAGGAAACCAAGTCATTTGGTGAGAATGGGCCAGGGTTCCCTCTCTTCACCATGAACAGACACCAGAGAAACTGCAGGCAAGTGCTGTATGAATGGGGAGGGGAGAAGGGGGAAAGGATGAGAGAATTCCATGGCACCCCTGTGTGTGTTTTCTGATCTCCCACAGTGTCACAACAAACACTTCGGGAAATAATGGTATAAAAGTTACTTCTCTCTAGCATCCTCTTCCCCACACAAATGGTCACACACTAAAAAAAAATTGGTCCTATATCTCATTGCCTAATGGATTGCATGAGTACACCAACTGTCAAGCTCGCACACAGAGCACACACACAAAAAGGGTTCAGTTCTTTGCCAAGATCTTTAGTGGAAAGCCAGGCAAGTTCAAGTCATTTGCTACAATCAAGTGCCAGATAAATAACAGAATCCAACTCCCAGCAATTAACAGTCCAAGTCAAAACCAGAATGTCTCACGGAAACCAGATGCCAAACCCAAGGGAACAGATCAAGCCGTTGTCCAGGAAGCCAGTCTGAAATCAGGAAACAGAGCCAAGGTCACAGACAGGAACATGGTTGCAAGTTCAAATTACCTGTTGCTCCCACAGAGAGCTCAAGGTGAGCTTACCAGCTTTATCTCAAAACAGGGAACACACCCTTACTTCTGGAAAGGCTCCTGCTAGTACTCAGGGCTTCCCGATCTGATTCCCTGTCTAGCATCAGAGGGTGTTTATATACGACCCCTAAGCTGCGCTGCAAATGGCTCCCAGCTCCGGAGCTTAGAAATGTTTCCCCACCAGCTCCGGAGTTTAGAGAAAATTACCGGTAAGTGCGACCACGCCCCCATAAGTGCGACCCAGCGCACCTTTCATGTACTTGGCTCTCAGCAGGTGAAAATTCCTTGATGCGGATAAGAGTACCCGGCTCTCCTCGCTTGTCTGTTGTTTTTTTGCCTCCCGCCCCTTTAAGAGCCCCTTGAGAAGGAACCAGGAAGTAACGGGGCTCGTGGCAACTTCGACCAGCACCGGCAGGTTAGTAAAGGCTTCTTTTGTCCTTTTTTCCCTCCCTCCCCTCACGCCAACAGGAGCAGGAAGTGCTGAGGGGTGGGGACGCAAGAACAGAAACGAACCCCCAAGATCTCTGGTCCGAATTTAAGGGACCAGCGGATCTTAGGTGTCGTGTGAAAAGGCCCAAAGACCCTTTCCCTAGCCCCTCCTGGTAGCACGTCTTTGCAGAATCCTGCTCATAGCCCTTCTAGGGGGAGAAGATATGTTTTCAGCTGAGTCATCAGACCCAGCTGCCTGCTGACTTGAGCTGCAAGGCTCCTCCAGCAGCTCTTCACCATTTAACCCCTCAGAGTCAGGTTCTGTGACAGGCAGGGTCCTGGCACCAACAGGAAAAGCAATGTACAATTATCTTTACACATGTATAGCAAAACCAAAGTGTTCTGCTTATATACCACCCCATACCACTTCAAGTAGTCTCTGAATAGTTTACAGTTTAATTATGCAGGCTGCACATTGCCCCCCCTCCAGCAAGCTTGGTACTCATTTTACTGACCTCTGAAGGATGGAAGGCTGAGTCAACCATGAGCCGGCTACCAGGGATTGAACCCCAGGTTGTGAGCACAGTTTTACCTGCAGTACAGGCATTTAACCACTGCACTAATTGTAAACCTAATTAATGTAATATCAGCAAACAACAAGTGTTGGGGCTGAGTCATCAAGGCCAGTTCATTGCCTCTTGTTCACACTCTGAGGGTCCGCCCAAAAGTTAAGTTCAATAAACTAGCAACCTTATCCAAGAGCAGGTTGAGGTTACCAATTGAGGTTACCAATCAGTGCAAGTTGTAAGAAGTTAAGCATCCAGTTGTTCCCAATTAGTTATCAGGAGCCTTGAGATTCTGACTTTGGTTCTACTTAGACAGTCAGATTTTCTAAGCCTCCCTTGGGCACATGGTCCTCACAGCTTCCAGGCTTCTTTTATCCTCAAGAAACTCACTGACAGGACTGGGATCTGCCAGCTATCCCAAAGCTTCTGAAAGGGAACTGTCGCCTGAGGTCCCTTTGTGCCATGGTTTTTTCTAGCTGTAAGATATCAACTTCTCTTTCTGAAGATGACTCAGCAAGGTGAGGTAAACAAAATAAGGATAGGTAAACCCATCCGCTTCCCTTTCTCCCACATCAAGAAACTATGTAAATTTTCAGCTTTGTCGACTGGTCATAAGTTGGATAGCAAAGCAGATTAAAACAAGAGGGAAGAGGCCCTGTTTTCCCCTCCTGAGGCTCCACAAAAATGCTTAGTTTTCTTCATAAGAACATAAGAACATAAGAAGAGCCATGCTGGATCAGGCCAAAGGCCCATCTAGTCCAGCTTCCTGTATCTCACAGCGGCTCCACCAGATGCGTTTGGGAGTGCATGAGACTAGATATCTGTCTCCTGATACCACTCCCCTGCATCTGGTCCTTGAAGTTTAAAAGGTTTAAAGCCTGGAGATTACACATCTCCATCATGGTTTGTAACCTGTGATGGACTTTTCCTCCAGGAATCTGTCCAATCCCCTTTTGAAGGCATCCAGGCCAGATGCCATCACCACATCCTGTGGCAGGGAGTTCCATAGACTTACAACGCGCTGGGTGAAAAAATATTTTCTTTTGTCAGTTCTTACTCTCCCAGCCCTCAATTTGAGTGTATGTCCCCTAGTTCTGGCATTTTGGGAGAGAGAGAAGAGCTTCCCTCTATCCACTTTACTCATACCCTGCATTATTTTGTATGTCTCAATCATATCCCCCCTCAAGCGCCTTTTTCCAGACTAAAGAGGCCCAAATGTTTTAGCCTTTCTTCATAAGGGAGGTGCCCCAGGCCAGTAATCATTTTAGTCACTCTCTTCTGCACCTTTTCCAGTTCCACTATGTCTTTCTTGAGATGCGGTGACCGGTGACCAGAATTGTACACGATACTCCAGGTGGGGCCTTACTATTGTTTTGTATAATAGCATTATAATGTTCGCTGTTTTATTTTCAATCCCCTTTTTGATAATCCCTAGCATGGAATTGGCCTTCTTCACTGCTGCCACACATTGGGGAGACACCTTCATGGAGCTGTCCACCAACACACCAAGATCTCTTTCCTGATCCGTCACGGATAACTCAGAGCCCATGAGTTGATAGATGAAGTTTGGATTTTTTGCCCCAATATGCATTACTTTACATTTAGTTACATTAAAACACATTTGCCATTTCTCAGCCCATTCCCCCAGTTTGGAGAGATCCTTCTGGAGCTCTTCACAATCTGCTCTGGTTTTTACCACTCGGAAAAGTTTTGTGTCATCGGCAAACTTGGCCACCTCACTGTTTATCCCTGTCTCCAGGTCATTTATGAACAGATTGAAAAGCACCGGTCCCAGGACAGAGCCCTGGGGCACACCGCTTTTCACCTCTCTCCATTGTGAAAATTTCCCATTGACACCTACTCTTTGTTTCCGGGATCTCAACCAGTTCTCCATCCATAAGAGGACCTGCCCTCTTATCCCCTGACTGTGCAATTTTCTCAGCAGCCTTTGGTGAGGGACTGTGTCAAAAGCCTTTTGCAAATCCAGATAGACTATATCCACCGGTTCACCCAAATCCATGTGCCTGTTGACCTTTTCAAAAAATTCTAAAAGGTTTCTCAGACAAGATTTACCCTTACAGAAGCCATGCTGATTTTCTCTCAGCAAGGTTTGTTCTTTTATGTGTTTTAAGATTTTCTCTTGGATGAGGCTTTCCACCATCTTCCCTGGGACAGATGTAAGGCTAACTGGCCTGTAGTTTCCCGGGTCCCCCCTCCTTCCTTTTTTAAAAATTGGTGTGACATCTGCTATCCTCCAGTCCTCCGGCACTGTGGCCGTTTTAAGAGACAAGTTGCATATAACCATTAAGAGATCTGCAATTTCGTTTCTCAGTTCCCTAATAACCCTTGGGTGGATGGCTCTTTGTTGCCCTTTGTTGCTCAAGGGCTTTAGTGAGCCCTATTTATTTTATTTTACCCCACCTTTCTCCTGAAAGAGACCCAAAGCATTGTTTGGTCTTGTTGTCTATCATCTAGAGCTGGAGCTGAACTCCCAAGTACTGACCCCAGCCATCTGGCACCCCTCTGTGAGGGCCAATGAAGGTCTTCTCACCTCAGCTGCTTGTCCCAATTCCAGACCAAATGGAATAGCAGTTGCTGCTACTGCTTCTACCTCCAGTGCCTCTTCTGTGTTGAGATGGATCTTCTTGGCCTTGGCTTGACTGGGTGGCTTGACTAGGGGCTTGGCACGGAGAAGATGGATGCTTCCCCCTCCTCGACCACCGCTGCAGGACTTCTGCCTCCTTGACGACTGTCATTCCCAGTACAGAGGTCTTGGAGGAGTTCTTTCCCAGGGCACAGAAGATAATCGGTGGCTCTTCTCAAGCTTCAGACCAGCCCCCTGATCCTGTTCGTAATGACCCCCCCCGCTTTCTTCCTCCCCTCCCCCTGGATCTTGCCATTACCCCTCAGCTGTGGCTTTACCCTCACTCCTCCCCAGATGAGGCTCATCCTCCTCCTAGGTCCCATCTGTATACTTGCTCCTACCACCCCTGTTTCCAGGCCACTAGGCTTACTAAGGGTGCACAGCAACAAATGAATCTTCCTCAAATCAGCAAATAATTTCCGTCAACACATTTCTATTGTGTTCCCCTCTGAACCATGATGAACAATTTCTGTTGGTCTTCAAAATCACAGAGTCGGGAAAAAATAAAGAAAGGGAAAGAAGAATGGAACCTGGAGAATCTTCATTATAAAAAAGTGTGTGTGGGAGGAGAATGATTACAGCAAAAGTTATATTCTGCACCAAGATATGTTGTGAAATGAAGAGAAAAATAGCTGGATCTTTCTTTTTCTCTCTCTCCACAATAGAAATTATGTTGTGCAATGCAAATTACTACTAGTAGATGTAGGATAGTCAAAAGGAATATTTTTAAAAATATCTCAAAATGAGTATAGAATTTGCTTCCATAAGAAATTAATGATAATCATGGGTGCGGAAGCCTATAAAAGGACATTAATACAATTATGGAAAACAAGGTTATCTTCACAGATGGATGGATGTTTTTTTAAAAATGCTACAACTTGAGCTATCGGAACACTCAGCAGGAAAGTTAGGGAGAAACAGCTCCTTCATTTCACAACATCAAAAAGCTTTCTGAAACAACATTTCACTGCAAATTATTTCTGAACTCTTAGGAAGCTGGACATGACAGCATCCTGGAATTCAGAGCCAAGTAAATGCATATATTGCCAATAATGGCATTGATTCTGATCAGTGGCCAATGAAAAATGGTTTCTGGTACATGAGTAAATAGATTGTTATTCCTAATGAGACAATAAATATTGCCATTTGTCTTTGCTTTTGTATTAACCACAATACACTGTTTACACTGAAGAATATTCCAGTAATCTTTAACAATTTTCTAGAATATTTATAAGAAGTGAAAATAATACAAGGCCAAACTCAGGAAATATTTACTGGGAAATTCCTCCATAAAAGATACTAGTTTGGGTTATCGCATAGCATTCTCACTGTTCAATTGCTGGTCTCATATGTCCTGCACCTTTCTAATGCAGATACAGGCCGCTTTATCAGGAAGAACCAAATGCCCAAAGCAGTATAGGATGCAAAGATGATGGGAAAGTTCATCCCTGCTGTAGTATCTGAGATTCCAAGAAGAGATTTGCTGCCCTTTGTCATACAAGAGGAAACTTTGGAACCACAGTAACTCCCTCTTATTACTACCAAATATGCAGTGTTGTGCTCGTGCTTAATCTGGTGCTTTCCAAATATTTTGCACAGCAGCTCCCCACAGTCTCAGTAGCTGAGTTGAGGACACCAGGAGTTGAAGTCCAAAACTTTAGGAGGGCTCCAGGTTGCACATCCTGACAGGCAGGCAGGTCAGTCGGTTGATCGGGTCGGTTGGTAGAGAGAAAACCTTGTACAGAAGCAAAGACTTGAAGAGAGTTCAGATAAATCTTGAAAGTAGCAAGCGACAAGGGATATAATTGTAAGCTGCCATTAATTAGTTTTGGGTGTGTTAAAAAGGGGTTGACAAGGGTGTTTAGAGAGATAGCAGAAAGAGACAGTTTTATCTCTTAGTGCTGTCTCTGAGGCTCATTCCCACTGAATTCTTCAGCTGATTCAACAGCAGCCATGATGACTAATCCCCAAGGGACAAATGGGGCAGTGCTGGTTCACTATATATTTTTGGCTTCACACAGGATGCTGTTACATTTCATTTTTTTTTGTCTGCTTGCTTCAATGATCAAACTTCCAATATGTCCAGCTCTTCTTAAGGGAGAGCGACGGAACTTCCTTAGAAAGCTGCAAAATATCTTTAGCAGCAACACTCAAAACTTCTCAATGCTCAGCACATTCTTAGCTGTAACTGAACACTTGAGGGAAATACATGAATTTGTGTCAGATAAAAAACAGTAAGAAGAGTTCAGGGGTGTGGGCAGTGTCAGGCTATAAGTTCATGTAGTTCTGCATAATACTTCTAAAAATGGGAAATCCAATAGCCCTGGAAAATCCTACACATTGCCGTGAAACTCCCATATGGGCATAATTGTAATAATAGATTTGTTCTTCAGGAATTTCTTTAATTCCCTTTTAAGGCTGCCTCAGAACAAATAGGTTTATCATGTTTCTGCACAGATGTTCCCCCAAGCAATCAAAGATGCTTATTTGTCCTAGCATGTGATTCTCCTCGTCTCAGTTTTATATATTCAGCATGCTTTGATGTTTTGTGACTGATTGAATAGAATTTAAATATGGAGTTAAGGTGAGATCAGATGCCAAGGAAGGGGCATGTCTGATCACGTGGGCCTACCTTAGTTGCAACTTACTACACTAAGCAACGGGATTTCAGCCGGTATGACTGAATGCCTTACCAGAGACCGAATAAATTGTAAGCAAATCCTTATAGCACAAGCCCATCAAAGCGAATGAAAAGATGCCCAATTTACTTCCTGTACTTTCTTTCTTTCTTTCTTTCTTTCTTTCTTTTTAAAGATATGTGACCAACGTGGGGCTCGAACCCACGACCCTGAGATTAAGAGTCTCATGCTCTACCGACTGAGCTAGCCAGGCTTCTTTCTTCCTGTACTTTCAAGTGCATAATAATCCTTTCTGTTCCTTCACGGCGTTGGTTCTTATAAGAAGATTGTGGAGAAATCATCCATGCAGGTTCCCCCTTCCCTCTTTGAAGCCTGGGTCTGTGTGGTCTCAAAAGAACATTTCAGGGTGTTCCAAATACCGTGTCTTGCTTACTGCATTTTAGCACTTTGCAATGGCAGCAGTGACAGCAACTTTCTCATTAGCAACAGAATCCCAGCGAATGCAGCAGCACACCGTTCGTAGTCACAGGCTGTCTCAGTTTCGCAGGTTTAGAAGAGTTAGCAAAAATAAACCCCAACTCCTGGAGCGCTGAGAGACAAATGACTTAGTGTACCAGTGAAAGCAAGATGCATTACCCACACACACTTCTCCAAAAAGAAAGCAAGGATTTAGAAATCCTGTTGCCACAAACTGCATTAAAGCGAACAAGCAAAGAATTCAGAGTCTTATGGCATTTCAGATTGTTCACAGGGACCTTGACTTCTTTCAGCCTCATTGTTTAGTTGAGTAAAAATAAAAATGAAAAATGGTCAAAAATCAAAATGTAACCGTCTTCAGTCATTGCTGAACCTCTGCTAGAATTTGAATATTTTTTTTTTTGAAAAGGGCTACATTCAGATGTTACAAGAGAAGTGCGAGCAGAAGAAATATTATTAAAAGACTCTGTACTGTTTCCAGAATTATGAGAAACAGGGGAGCCTTTTTTTGAAATTGTGCCTTTGGTCCATGTGCTTTGGAGAAATGACTGAAACACTCCCTTGGAAAGAGGTGTGTCCTCCCGAAGAGGAAAAGTCTGCACATCATTTTAAATAAAAAGCACATGAACATTACCTGCACGGTAAAAGCTGCCCTGTAAGACCTTTAGGAATTATATGCAGTCAGCTTTACATAATTAAAAATTGGAAAGCATTTATTTATTTATTTATTTATTTTCATTCATTCATTCATTCATTCATTTATTCATTCATTTATTAAATATTTTACCCACCTCTCTCTTTAAAAGGACCCAAGGTGGATGTACCCCAATATACATCATATCCCCTACATGGCCTCCTCTTTGGGAACATTTAAAAGGTTATTAAAAACTAGGCTCTTTAGGCAGGGCTATCTGGATCCATCTTAAAATAACAGCTTTCTAGCCTTGGATGATCTCCCAACAATAGTAATATTGATGTGTTTGATGTCTAAAGCTATTTTAACAATACTGATTTATGCTGAGATTTATTTTGACAATTGATGGTTTATTTCTGTTCATTAATTTTAATTTTAATTTTGGAAGTAGCTTGTGTTTTGCTTTACTATTTTTGTTTAATTGATTGCCTTGAAATTTGAATGGCCTTTGGGCCAGGTGGGTGAATTAAACATTTAATAAATAAATAAATAAATAAATAAATAAATAAATAAATAAATAAATAAAATTTAATTTAATTTAATTTAATTTAATTTAATTTTGATCTTATCTGTTTATTTATTTATTTATTTATTTATTTATTTATTTATTTATTTATTTATTTATTTATTTATTTATTATACTGGTTAAAATCACTTTACTATAAAACCCCATTATTTAGTCAGCTGGCCTAGAGTGCCAAGCACACAGCAGGCATTCCCTCTAAATAAATAAATAAATAAATAAATAAATAAATAAATAAATAAATAAATAAATAAACGTTTCCACAGTAACTTATCATGTAAAGATAAACACACAAAGACATTTTCTCATCATTCTCTAGTGATTTTTTTGTGTTCAGTCATACTAGGTTTTCTTGGGCTTAGAAAGCTTTAGACTTAGCTCAAGGATGGGCAATTGGTAGTGTCTCAGATGTTCTTGGTCTGCAGTACTAATCAATCGTATCTCCTAGCTGTGGTGATTGGGATGGTTGGAGTTGGGTTTGTATATACTCTAGAAGGGTTTTCTTTAGTCCAGGTCATTTTTCACTGGCTTTCCTTACATGCTGATATCCACTTCTAAAAATGCTTTATTATATGTAAACTTATTTAAACTTGGAATACTCAGCAGTGGGCTTTCTCAGGAAGAATTATTGGCTGAAATCCTGTTCCCATTATATAAACATTTTAATTAGGTATGGACACCCTAACGAAAACAAAATGTTTTTTGGTCATTTTGGTAGCTTACAAATCGTTTTGTGAGCTAACGAAATGAGAGACCCCATTTCATTTCAGATAGTAACAAAATGGTTGTGTTTTCTTTAAAAATGAACGATTTAGTTACTATTTAAAACGGGCTCCCCAGGTTCCAAGGGGCACCATTTTTTTTGTAGCTCCCTTGAACTCTCCCCTTTAAGCCCTGCAAATTTGGGGGCTTAAGTTCCAAAGGGGGTGCCCCAGGAGCCTTTTTTCTAATTGGAATGGGAAAAAAGCCAAGCCTAGGGGCACCCTCTTTGGAGCTTCATAACTCAGCCCCCTTACCCCCAAATGTTTCCAAATTTCAGGGGTTCCCTAAAATCCTTTTATGAAGTACCCCTGCAACATTGGTGCCCCAATATAAGTAATTTTGAGTGCATATTTTTTAAAAAGCATGCACTTGAAATTATTTAAAAATATGAAATCAAAATTTACTTACCTTGGGGCCTCAATAGTAGCAGGGGTATCTTCCCAAAGTGATTTTAGGGAACCCCCTTAAATCGAGAAAGATTTGGGGGTAAAGGGGATTAGTTATGAAGCTCTAAAGGGGCTGGGGCTAGTTAATTGTCAAAGGGTCCTACTGGGAGTGTGGAGGCATAAGAACATAAGAAGAGCCATGCTGGATCTGGCCAAAGGCCCATCTAGTCCAGGTTTCTGTATCTCACAGTGGCCCCACCAGATGCGTCTGGGAGTGCATGAGACTAGATATCTGTCTTCTGATACCACTCCCTTGCATCTGGCCCTTGTGAGTATAAATGTAATTTGGAGCATAACTAAACAGATAATAGTTCCAAATGAAATGTTATTATTTTCATTATTTCCTGGGGAAAATGAAAAACTATCTAATAAGGGGTTAATAGCAATTCTCATGGGTGTGGCTAGAATGGAAATTACTCGGGATTAGAAATATGCCCAGGATCTCTCTCTCACAAAATTTGTAAACAGAATATGAGAAGTCACAAACAATTAGGGAAAAACTGACAAGTAGGTTCAAACTATACAGGGGAGAGATAAGACATAATAATTTCCTGAAAATATGGCAACCTCTACTGACCACAAATCTTATAAAAAATCAAATTGGGTAAATCGGAATATGGATTGAACTGTTGGATAGTTTAAGAATGTTTAATTTGTTGTTTTACTTTGTATTATATATTATTATATGTATAACAAGTTTTATTAGGTGGTATGTGTTATTTTAAGTGGATTGTCAATAAAACTATTATTATTATTTTTAAAGGTTCTTCCAGTCTTTCTTCACAGGGCTTGGTTTCCAGTCCCCTGACAATCCTTGTTGCCCTTCCCTGAATCTCTTCCAACTGGTCAGCGCCTTTCTTGAAGTGCAATGTCTAAAACTGGACACAGTACTCAAGTTGAAGCCTAACTGGTGCCAAATAGAAGGGGACGAGCACCTCATACGATTTGGAAATTATACTTCTGTTAATGCAGCCTAAAATAGCATTTGCCTTTTTTGAGGCCACATCACACTGTTTGTTCATGTTCAGCTTATGATCTACCAGGATTCCAAGATCCTTCTCACATATAGTATTGGTGAACCAGGTGTTCTCCATCTTTAATAATGAGTTTAAGTCAAGAGAACCCTGATTTAGGCTGAATATCGGGGGGGGGGACTTTCTTAACTGTTAAAGCAGTATGGCAATGGAACCAACTACTTCAGGAGGTGGTAAGCACTCCAATGCAGGAGGCATTTAAGAGAAAATTACCCAACCATCTATCAGATATACTTTGATTTGGAATCCTGCACTGAGCAGGGAGCTGGACTCAATGGCCTCACAGGCCCAACTGCATTATTCTATGGCAGTGGTCCTCAACCTTTCCTGGACTGCAACTCCCAGAAGCCTCCACTACTCACTGTGCTGTAAAGGATTTCTGGGAGTTACAGTCCAGGAACATCTGGGGACCCACAGGTTGAGAACCACTGGTATATGGTTTTATGGACATGGTTGACAGCTCTTGAGAGAATATCTGTTCAAGCAGTATGGCAATGGAACCATTTACCTCAAGAGGTGGTGTATGGAAGCATTCAAGAGAAATTTGAACATGCACCTAGCAGATTGCCTTTTATTTGTATTCCTGCAGGGAGCAGGAGGTGAGCTTGATGGCCTTACAAGCCCCTTCCAACTTCACTATTCTATGATTCTGTGCTTCTAAGGGAAAGAATAAGTAAGATACACACATTTTGGTTTGCAACACAGACGTATTGGAGATGTGTTCTTCCCATTAATGCAACCCAATATTTTGCAATCCAAAAATATTAAAATCAATGTGAGTTATGCTGCTAATTTCAACAGTGCGCACACACATATAGATGGTATTACTATTTCGAAAAGGACAGTCTCACTTACAGGAAAATAAGAAGGCAAAATTCAAAGAAATATGTTGGCAGGACTGAACACTTCTCACAGGTCATTATCTATATGTAGCTGTTTTAAAACATCTATATAATCCCTGATTGGAAAGAAAAGTGCCTTAACATTAAAGTAAATAAACTATTCAGAGATAACACACTGCTATGAATTGGAGCATTTGATGTTGCCACTGGTTTGGAAACAGTCCAAGTTTTCTTCTGTTGTTTATGTTACTCTGCTGATATTTCCTTTGATTTACTGAAGGGATGTTTTGATTTCATTCATGTTTATGATTGGCTCTGTGACCAAAGTGCTGCTTAAAAAAAAAGCACAGAAGTGGATGTTCATTGTTTATAGGCTTTGGATATAATTATGCCATCTATAAAAATAGACCAAACAATTTTGCTTGTCTGCCAGAAATCAATTCTTCATCACTTGATTCCAGGTCTTCATTTTCTTTTCATTTAAAAGTAATAAAAAGTGTTTATTGATCATTATAAAATTAGTCCATATGGTCCTTCCCATTTATTAAATCTTGGAGAGTTGTATAAAAAGGAACAATGACGTTTATTGCTGAGATACATATTCTTAACAACTAAAAATTGTAACAATCATTTCATTGATGATTAATGGCCTAGTCTTCAGTCAAACTACAATGCCAAAGCAAGAATCCATTAAATGGATACATCTATGATTCTGAAGTTGGGAACCCCTTGGGGATTCATCCTGCCATTGTACCCAAGTTCACAGAATCATGAAAAAAAATTGCTCCTCACCTTCCCTTATGAAGAAATACAAACTATATTGATGGAAAAGGGGATCTTAGCTTGCAGTAACGAACTAGACATGAAAATTAATAATAATGCATGGGGGGGAGGCAATAAAGAACAGGACTGAGATTCAGAATGACCCAGATTTTAAGGCAGGGTTTAGACAACTAAAACATGTTTATGCATTTAATGTTATATCTCATTTGCTCCTTAAATTCAGTCCACCACTAGGGATGAGCTATTCGTTTTTGGAAGCTGCCAGTTCTGAAACAATATGCGCGAACCCAGGTGGTGTTCAGAAGCCTCCGAAATGCAATCAGCTAATCCTTTACCTTGCTGTGCACCTGCATGGGACTGAGCTCCAACGAGGAAGAAGCCTCCAATGTCATCATCGTTCCTTCTCCCTGGCACTGGCCAATCAGACAGGGAGGTGGGATGAGGTATTTCCCTGCACAGCTCCTGATTGGCCAGCACCAGGGAGAAGGAACGATGATGTTGGAGGCTTCTTCCTCATTGGAGCTCAGCCCTGCAGAGCAAGCTAAGGGATTGGTTGACTGCATTTCGGAGGCTTCCAAACACCACCTGGGCTTGCACATATCATTTCAGAATTGGTAGCTTCCAAAATGAATAGCCCATCTCTATCTACCACATCTTATCTAATGCCTTATAGAACTGTAGATTTAGAAAGGCTGCAATGAATCATTAGGCCCAATCCTCTAGTGATGCAAGAAATCCATGATTAAAGTGTTCCTGAAAAATGCCCATCCTATAAAGAGGAATCAACCAACTTCTGCTTTATTGCCAAACAAGTTTTACTATCAGAAAATTACTACATGGTATACCATCTGGAGCATCGGCACACTTGTTCCATCTTCCACATAACCTCTTCAAATATTTGAAGATGTTTACTGTATCGTTCTTTCAAACATCTCTACAGTTCTCCAGTTCCCTCAAGGTTGCCTCATAAGTCTTGGTTTCCAGACCCTTTGCCAACTTTGCAACCCTTTTTCTGCACACATTCTGGTTCATTAATATTCTTATTCAGGTGAGGTCTGACCAAAGTGGAATGATGGTGACCCATTTGTAGGGTCGACATAAGCTGAAGGCAGGTTTATGGCACAGAACAACAAATCTTGAGTTGTACCAATGTTTTGCACATGCTCCTTTTCAGTGCACTTTGTGCATTCAAGTCAAATATGGCCTCTGTGTTCAAAACAATACAGAAATGGAGTTAAGTCCTTTCTTCATGCCAATCCCATGTATTTGGAGCATCATTTTACAGGATTAGTTGCACAAAGTGTAGTGGTTGTGCTGGTTGAGCAATTTTGGAATTCTAGTACAAAAAGAGTAATTTCCTTCTTTCATATAACTTGGAGTTCATGCAGTGACTCATTCACACATTTGACACACACACACACACACACACACACACACACACACACACACACACACACACACACACACACACACACACACACACACACACACACACAGAGAGAGAGAGAGAGAGAGAGAGAGAGAGAGAGAGAGAGAGAGAGAAAGAGAAAGAGAAAGAGAAAGAGAAAGAGAAAGAGAAAGAGAAAGAGAAAGAGACTGGTTATTTTGTTTTATTTATTTTGTATGGCATAACAGAATAATTACAGTATTGTGTTAGACTACAAAGACAGTATAAAATATGTATACTGTCAAATGTATTACCCACCCAGCTCAGAGAAAAGAGGCAAGACATGTTTGTGGGTTGAAAATGGGCCACACTTTATTACCATCAACATAATTAACTTTTTATGGGGGGGGGCAACAGTAAGACAGAAGGCTAATCCATCTGGGGCTGGCATAGCCCCAAATGGACCACCAGATGAGATGAAATAACATCCAGGAATTCCCTGCAGGCCCAACTATCTGAGGCTCCCATCTCTAGGTGACCAAAGCTCATGGGACCCCACCTTTCGCCCCTTCCAGTGCAGAGTCCTCTGGGCCTTCAATGCTGTGAGGAAGGCCAGCTTACACACTTATCAGGTGTCCATCAACTCATCTACAACGCCTGCCTTCCGTCACTACCCACCAGTGTTACTGTAGAATAAACAGCTGTGGGCGATGAAGCTTCAGGGGAGACAGCTGGAGCACAGGTGGAGAAAATACCGCTGTGAGTCTGACCGAAGATGGCTTAGAGCTCATTTTTGAGCCTATTCCGTGGTGATACAATTGGCGAAACAGCAATATCACCAACTATACTGGTTACCTGAAGGACCTCCTCCTTCCATATGAACCTACCTGGCAGTTAAGATCTAGCCAGGGAGCCCTCCAGGAAGATCCATCCCTCAAGGAGGAGAAAGGGATAGCTTGTAGGAATAGGGCCTTTTTGGCAGTTGCCCCTAGCCTATGGAATGCCCTCCCAAGTGAGATTCACCTGGAGCTAACATTGATGACATTTTGGAGCCAGGTAAAAACATTCCTGTTCCAGAGATTCGTTAACTGATACAACTTAGATTGTGGGTCCTGTTGGCAATTTTAGTGTATTGTATGTTAACGTATTTTAATTGTATGTTATTGTATTGTATTATAATGTTTTAATTGTTCATTTTAATTTTGAATTGTAAGCCACCCAGAGACCTTCTGGTAGTGGGCGGCATATAAGCTATTTAAATAAATAAATAAATAAATAAATAAATAAATAAATAAATAAATAAATAAATAAAAGTCTTCTCTATTTTCTCTTATCCTAATTCCCATGGTATGTTCTGAGATTTGTGTATTAATATTTGATCATGACCGTTTTTGAGTGTAGGTAACAGTTGGTTTGTCTCCCATTTCTTCCACTCATTTTTTAAAGGTGAATGTCTTCTAGGGTGTGGTGTGCTATGTTAGATAGCCCTGCTAGCCACTCCAAAGTCATCAGTTTAACAGTTCCTGATATTAGCGTTTATGGCACACCCTTTATGAATCAAGGATGCTGTCATATATTCATTACTGATAAATATTAAGATTCTTATGGACCACAAAGCACACATAAAATGGTCTGAGTGGCTCCAGGAACTCCAAAAGGAGCTGCACCCGGCCTGCCAATTTGTCTTGGCTTTCTTTTTTCCTTCAAAATGCATTAAATGAGATTATTAATGATTTTAAACAGTCTCGTTTTAAATTTCTAACTGATTTGTACTTGCCCGGCATGAGCTGGGATTTGAGTGGACATCTGTAAGTGGTAGCTTCTATGCTTCATAGAAGTTTTGAGCATTACATGAAACCTGAACTGACTACTTTAAAAAAAAAACCCTCTTCATCCTGAAGAAGACAGAAAATAGAAAAGATCTGCAGAGGGATTCCCACTGAGTACAAGGAAACAAGTGCAAAGAGATTTGTGACCTCACAATTAATAAAAATGACTGCATTGACAGCTTGAACTTGTACAACTTCAACAACAAAAAGCAACAATGAATTTGACAGGCACCTTCTCCAATGGTTAATTCTGAGAGGATTCAGCAGCTTCCTCACCAACCGACAGAGTCATTGCCCCAACAAGCAATTGTACCCTGGTACCGAATGGGATGGATTTAAAGGGGTCCAGTGATTGACAGCTTGGCAGGAGCCCTCAGAAAATGGGTCAGGAGGGCAGCGAGATCACTGCAACTTCCCTCCCGACCCATTTTCTGAAGACTTCTGCTGGCCTGTCAGTCTCTGGACCACTTTTAACCTGGGCTAATCGGTACCAGGGGAGCCCCTGGTATCGACTGGGCCAGGTTTAAAGGGGTCCAGCCATTGACAGCTAGGCAGGAGCCCTCAGAAAATGGTGGAGGAAAAGGCAGGCTTTTAAATCCTTTTCCTGCCAGAAAATGGTGGAGGAAATTTTCCCCATTCCCTTCCCCATAGGAATCATTGCTTCAATTTCCTTTGATGGAAATTTCATTCCCTTCATTATTTTTTTTTCATTATTTGTTTTGTTAGGTAACAAAATGAATAACGAATAATGAAACAAATTAAAAATTCATTTTGTGCCCATCTCTTGTGACCTTGAGGCAGCTCAGTATTCAAATAAAAAATGGAAAATAAGCCAGAGTGTGCCGTTTGAATTCCCACTGTGCCTGCAGGGTGAAGGGCCAGCCTGTTTGGACTTGGTTGGGCAAGCTGCAGAGTCCCAGAATGCCCCCCCCAGAAGAAAGGAACAGTAAATCAATTCTGAATGCTCCCAAGTAGACATGGACATGACTTGGCGAAATTGTCGTTTCCGTTTTTGGATATCGTTTCCGTTACGTAACGGAAACGGTAACGACAATTAAGCTGTCAGAACTCGAACTCGAACCGAAAAAAGAAAAATTGGGTCTGATTTGTTGTTGTTGTTCCTGGCATCGCGCGGCGATTGCGCGATGCCAAGCGGCACAGGAAAAAAGTTTTAAAAATAAAAAAACCCGATTCCCGGCCAAAAAAGCAGGCGAAAAGATGCCTGCCTGAGGGCACCTACCAGAGGGGTGGTTTCTGGGGGGGGTCCCCAGCCTTCCCCCCCCTCCTGTCCTGGGCTGCTGGTACCGGGCTGGGAGGGGGCATCCTCGGCGTCTCCATTTGCCATGCGGTGCGGGGGAATCCAAAATGGCATCTGCAATATTTTTTTTGAAATCGTGGTCCAAAAAACCACCAAAGCACCACAGAAACACGCAAAAATTAGCTATTTTAAATGCTTGAATTTTTACAGTAGCAGCAGTGGGTTTTTTATAGCAGTAAAAGGTCGCACTGATTTTATTTTATTTTATTTTTATTTTTATATTTTTACACCTGTGCAATGATGGGCTGGCCATGGGATGGGACCATGCAAATTTTGGACCCATTCTACCAATCGCATGGCCAGGTTTTGACTGACACTTCTGGATGTGCAAGAGGGCATAAAAAGCCGAGGCACTCCCAGAAGAGTTGTAGTCCGGGCTTGGATATGGGTGGGAGAGGGCTGTGTGTAGCTGGCTGCTGTGCTAGACTAGTTTCGATTTCACGGAGCCTTTAGATTTCAGTTAGGCAGGCAGGGAAGGAATTGATTCAATTGAATTTTTAGGAAATAATAATAATTCCTTTCATTCTCTGTCTGCTGTGGGGCATAGCAACACAGTTTATTCTTTTTTATTCTCCTGCAGTTTGTTAGGATTTCTTTTCTGATAGTGCTTCAAAGGGGGGGAGGTTTGAGTGGGAGGGGAGGTGTGGATTTATTTTAAAAATTTCATTTGCTTGGTGGCAAGCCAAGGTCCTTTCATACCCTGCCTGCAGCTCTGCTGTGGGTGCACTGCCCACTTTGTTTGCAATAAAAATTGCAATTGCTTTATTCGATGCAGTCTTGTGCAGCAAGTCAGTTTAAAGTGTTTTCCGCCTGCTCTGGGTCATTGCGGGACCCGCGCCCGCCACCTGTGCGCCTGCATGCCCACCCCTCCCCCTGCCGCTGCCACCGCCCACCCATGCCCCCCCGCCACCCCACCCGCCACCTAGGGCGCAAAAACACCTAGCGCCGGCGGGACGCCACTCGCTGGGATGTCAAATCGCACAAAATCGTGGTGGCAGTAACGACAAATGACAAATGACACGATGAAATGACAATTTTTAAAAAAATTCACGAAAAACGAAAACAACCCAAAACGGACCCATCCCGAAAAATGACAACTCGAAAAAATTTTTTCTGGTCGTGCCCATCTCTACTCCCAAGCTAGAAAAACCCTGAAAAGGGTTGCAATAAGTCAGAACTGACTTGATGGTACCTTATTAAAAAAAATTAAGCCAAAGTGAAGGAAGCTCAATCAGCAAACACAATCTTGAAGTTTCTTTTGATGCTAGGTACTACACAACAAGGCCAACAGTGTTTTTAAAAAGCTGACCACAAAAAAGTCATAAAATGCTGCCCAAAGAAGGAAATGGTAAATCATGTCTGAATACTTTATACCTGGAAAACACTGGTACCAATGATACCTCCACATGGAGTACTAGATACTAAGTTATTTGAAAATAAATACAGTTGATGGATATAGATAAATTAAAGTGGGTCTGCCTTTGAAGCTAATGTGAAGGCTTCAATTAGTGCAGAATACTGTGGCCAGAGTTGAAACGGGTACAAAAAGCTTGTTTTGTCTTGGTTTTTCTTTATTGGTTTTGTATTTTGTATCTCATATTTATTGTTGTACACCGCCCAGAGTTCCCTTTGGGAAAGTCAGCGTGGTCAACAAGTGCAAGAACAAACAAAACAAAACAAAAGAAACAATATGACCCCTATCTGGCTGCACTGCATTGGCTGCAAATCTCTTACCGCATTGACTTCAAGGTTCTAATGTTGACATATAAAGCTCTAAATGGTTTAGAAATTTGTCATCTGTCAGAATGGCTTCAACCCCGAATATGGCCCGTAACACTCACTCTTCCCCAGCAGGACTTCTGAGAGTGCCAATACTGAAGGAAGCCCATAAAACAGCCACTAGGAACTGGGCTTTCTTGGTTGTGGCACCTTATTTAAGGAACCAGCTCCCTTCAGAGATCTGCCAAGCTCTCTCACTGCAGGTCTTCAAAAAACAGCTGAAGACCTGGCTATTCAGAAGAACTTTCCTGGTTATTGATTATTCTTGTTGCTGATCCATTTCGACAATTCAACTCTGTCTCTGTTCTGTCCTTAGCCTATCTTTGACCCTTACTGTTTGTTGTTTCTGATTTAATTATGTTTTATTATGTTGTTTTATTTTTAGATATTGCATATTATATATGTTGCTACTTATGCTTACATTTTTGTAAACTGCCCAGAGTGGCATTGGTGCCAGATGGCGCAGTATATAAATCAAATAAATAAATAAATAAGTAAATAAATATATGAGGGATCACAGACATCCAAAAGCCTTAGTTTCTTAAATTAGAATTTTACCATTATCCATCAGCACCTTGAAATAATGTGATCAAGTTCACTGAGCTTCCCAGGAGAAGAACCAGTTTATATAGTCTTTGATAAGCTGTACAGCCCCACAGTGCCCCATAGGAAGAGAATGGTGAACTACGTCTGGGTACCGTATAACTAGAAAACCCTGGAAAGGGTTGTCATGGCTTGACTTGTCATCACATAGATGTGAAATGTACCTCAACTCATCATGTACCCTCACCTTGGAATAATCCATCTCTTGAAAACCATTGGCTTTACTTCTAAGTAACTATGTTGATCTAAAGACTTTTCGGCAAGGATGGGTTATGATGGTTTGTTTGGATACACATTAAACAAAGGATGAATATAATGTACAATTTCTTCTAATTGTCATTTTGTCTAATTTTAAGTAAAGAAACCATTTAGACTGAAACTCATGACACATTATGATATTGATAATCTCTAAAGCAAAAACCACCAGAGGAAATAACGGCATGTTAAAGATCTTAGGACACTTAAATGTACAGATCTTTTAGGCACCTCAACTATGTTAATCTGTTAGCAAAAATGAGATTACTGCATTTAACCTCAACATATATCGGTCAGAGACTTTATCTTCTTTCTGCAAGAGACAATTTTCCAGTGTTCATATTACACGGTTATGTGAAATAAATAAATAGGAGAAATTACAAAGAGGACAAGTGTAGATTGGTTCAGCCATACTCTGAAATTTATGAGCTTTGTATTCATATGGTTTCTGTACTTCTAGCCCACACACATCTTATATGATCTACCTGATGGTTCCTTTCTTGTAAGGGCTGTAAGTTAGTGGTTGCGACACCGTTGGCATACAGGAAGTTCCAGGGGTGGTAAATCTATGCATCCCATAAGAACATAAGAACATAAGAAGAGCTGTAGTGGATCAGGCCAAAGGCCCATCTAGTCTAGCTTCCTGTATCTCATAGTGGCCCCACCAAATGTGCTGGGAGTGCACAAGACTAGATATCTGTTTCTTGATACCAGTCCCCTGAAGCACCCTGGTTTTAAGCCTGGAGATTACACATCTCCACCATGGTTTGTAACCTGTGATGGCCTTTTCCTCTAGGATTCTGTCCAATCCCCTTTTGGAGGCATCCAGGCCAGATGCCATCACCACATCCTGTGGCAGGCCACTTGAGTTCCTTGATTTGAAGAAAAAGAAGACATGAATGAATGAACAAATAACCAGCCAAGCGAATTAATGAATGTTCAACATTGCAAATGTTGTAGTGTTACACTTAGCCTTCAAACTAGAATGACAACTAATGGGTTGTCTTCTACCAGGAATTACTAATTAAGAGTTATTAAAGCTAACGGCTCATCTGTGGGGAATATTAGTAGTACACATTGGACAGATGTTAATAGAAATTCCCCAACATGCAGATGATGTTCCTATATTTTACTGCTTTTTTCATAGCCTTTTTGCTCATCTCTAGTCCTTGGTTTATTTTTTGCGCTAGTTCATACTAACAAGTTAACACGCCTGTCAATTTACCCTAATGTATCAGGCAATGAGTAAAGTATCTCCTTACTAGTTCATACTAACAAGTTAACACGCCCGTCAATTTACCCTAATGTATCAGGCAATGAGTAAAGTATCTCCTTACTGTCTTTCTTCCTTCTGGAGCCAGAGAACTTGGTGGACCATTTCATGGACCTGTTGAAGGCACTGTCCCAATCCCATGTACATTCACACTCCTTGTTTTTCCCTTTACATCTTTACCTTCTGGAACCAAAAAGATGGCCATATTATCTTTCTACATAAGTTGAAGGCATTGCAAAAAAAAAAAAAAACTTTAAAAGTAAGACTTATGATTGGGATGATGAAGGGAAAAAACTTTTACATGTCTGGTAGTTATGCAAGTTTAAGAAGAATACTTGTTCTCTTTTAAATGAAGCAAAAATTGTGTGGGCACTTATACAGTAGACAATAATATAACTGCTGTGCAATAGTTAAGCTTCAGTAAATTATGTGTTCTTTTAGCACTAAGTCATCGTCAACAACAATGCAAGGCACGTCTCAGCTTCCAGGTGGGTCAACAGGTGGTGTATTGTGAAACAGCCTGTAAATATGCAGGTTAACTAGACTGATAGAATTATTTTGACCTGCCTTGAACCAAGACAGCAGTGCTAACAGGGTATTCCAGTGTATTCCAGAGGCCGTAACAGACAAACATGTCTAATGGGGTCCAACAATATTTTTTATAAAAATGTATGGAGGAATGCAAACCACAAATCACACAATTTCTGGTGTCATATATGAATTCCATGTGCAGTGGACCCTCGTATAACAAACAGTGTGTATAACATGAAATCTGTACAACATAAAAAAATCCGGAGATAGGGGAAATTTGCTTAACAGAATTGTCTATGGGGCAAATCCGAATAACATAAAATTGGTCACAGTTAGGGATTACTCTGTTTTCAATGCATTCCAATGGGAAATTTGTATAAAGGAAAAATTGCTTCACATAATTTCATTTGGAATGAATTAATTCCTTCATACAAGGTACCACTGTATATGGGAAACAAGCAAGAAGAACAGGAAATTTTAGTTTAGAAGGTTAAATATGACTTGAAAAGAACTGAAACTTGGCAGGTGATTCTCATGACTAGAACACAGCAACTAAATAGTTCAAAAATAACAGAAAGAATAGAGATGCATATTAAGCGTTGGAGAAAATAAAATAAAAAATGGAAAGCTCCTGAGTGATGAGAGGCAACATGAAGCATGTTTGTATATCAAGCACTGATGGGGGGGGGGGGGAATCTTGACTTCAACTCACATTTGTCTTTCTTTTTTTTATGAAGCCCTTGGCAACTCTGAACATATTCCGTAATTCTTTACACAAGGAATAACCTATCCCTTTTATCAATCCGGTGGTTATTCCGATCCTAAAAATCACCAGCCTATCAACTGTTTCAGATGATTAACAAGTTCTTTGCATCTATTATTTCCCAAAACATTCAGTTTTCTTGAATGCACCCACATCTTAACAGACCTAGTGATGATATCCTCTAGTCGTAAGGAGCTGCTCACTGTTGACTTCTTCATATTGAATTAGGCTCCAATGAACTCCAGAAATTTGTCAGACACTTATACTGATGACCAAAAAGCATTCAATTCTGCGCCTGTGCCTTGTGGCCTGGTGAAGTCTGGAAAATGTAGTCTAACATCCCCCCCCCCCATCTGTGCACCTCTATTTCACAATGTAGGATAATTTTATTTTAAAATACTGTAGCAGGCAAAATATCAGTATGGGGAGGAGAGAGAGAGAGGAGAGGAGAAGAGGAGCTACATGAACCAGAAAGCTGCTTTATATTGGGATACTGGTGACTCAGCTGCCGTGTCATTCTACAAAACAGCTTTTGCATCTGTTATGAAAATTAAAGAATGGCTGCTTGGTTGTCCGGCTGTTCCCCACAGTTTACCTAAAAAAAAAAAACGTTTGCCTTACAGCAAATGATTTTTCAAAGTATTCAGTGTAAAGGACACCGGATAAATGAAGAGTGGATTTGTTCCTAGCAGGCAAGCAGGAAGTTGTCAAGCGGAAAAAGGATAAGGACCTGTTTGCATGCAAAGGTCAGTGTTTGCTTGCTCAATATTTCCTTTCTGTCCACACGACAAGAAAGCCCATAGCTTCCTGCCTTGGACAAATAGCAGGAAAGGGTGTGTGAGTGATTGAATGACACTATCATCTTATACTCTTGTTGGTGAGGAAGGCTGCATATCAAAGCTGATAGACATAAGTAAATTTGGAGTACTCAAAAGGTTATGACTTCTTTTTAAAAAATACACAAAATCAATGTTTCAATAAAGGCTAAAACTTCATTCTTTACATTCTTTTTCATCTGCCTATTTGAAAACAATAGCTAGCTTTCCTATGCCACCTAGCTTTATAGGACTTTTTTTTTGCTGTGGAGTTTGCCTCAGAAAAATCTTGCAAAGCTAGAGGGCATAGGAAAGATTCCACAGAAAATGTGACGAAAACTGTACCCACAATTTGGTCAATATTTTAATTATGAAACAGCAGACAGAAACCAGTTTCCCAGGCTATGTTGGTGTCATCTTTAGCTATGGTGTGGATTAAAAACAGGGACAAACCATGGTTTGGCAATTGGGCCTAGTTTGGCACAATGCCTGTACAGCTGTTCCATGAGCATGTATGTTTGGTTTTTTCCCCCACCTCCTCTGGATGAGTGTCACTCATACAGGACAGGGAAGCCTGTGATGTGACCTTTGAGTGGGCAATCACCTGGAGGAGACTAAAGATGTGAAAGCCAAGAAAAAAAAACCTGAAATAAATAAATAAATAAATAAATAAATAAATAAATAAATAAATAAATAAATAAATAAATAAAACTTAAAGTGCAACTATTGTGCTATTATTCTGAGAATCAAAATGACAAGGTTATATGTTTGAATTAAAATTCTGAAACTCATTTTAATGATTGCAAGTGATATTGTGAGTCACTTAATAAACCCATTTTGGCAGCTAATTAGGTTAACAAATTGATACAGTTGTTAGTAAATGATAGGTTGAGGGTTTTTCCCCTTGCATTACTGGAGAGTAGACTTATTTTCATTTACTGCATGCTAAGTGATGAATTTTGAGGCAGGTTCATTAGGCATATAGGCAGCATATTCAATAGATTTATCCCCCCCCACCTCATTTTACATTAATCTACATAATAGCAAACACAGATACTTGAGAAAGTTGCAGGCTGGTTTGTTCATTTACAACAGATGGCAGAAGGCAGGAACATGATGAATGGATTTCTGGGCCCTGAACTAGCAGGCCTATAAATAAATAATCCTCCAAGCTACTTTGAGGAACTAGCTTGTTCAGGAGAAGGAAGAGCTATACAAAAGATGACTAGAACAAAATATGGACCCCTCTTTCTGGTTGCATGTACTGTATTCCCTTGTATTGTGCCATTTAACTGAGAAATGACCCTACCTTCCTCATCATAATTTTGCATATTGTCTGACTAATAATCACCTCTTAGGTAGCTTTTCATTATTTCTATCACTATTGCAACACTCCCTGTATTTATTTTTCCAGTTAGATAGCATACTTCCCCGCATAATTTTTAAAATGTACATTTAAATAATGGATATTGATCACAAACCACAAATCCAGTAGTTGCAGAACATGTGATAAACTACCACAAGTAGTGTTCATGAGAAAGAAATCAGAAATAAAATTTCCTTGCTATTCTCTTTTAGCAAATAAACCATGTTCACATTGCGATTGTGTTCAGTGGAGCTACATACTCCCGAGCAAGTGTGTTTAGAATTTCAGTCTTGACTCTTGATGCTACAGATGCTTCAGTTTTCCTCCCCAAGTATGGTTAACTGGAGTTTATATGCAAATAACTGGTACTTTTGTATCAGTGTACTTTCTCAAAGTCATATTCTATGTATTACATTGTCTAAAAAACTGGGACTGGGTAATCCTTCAAAAAGCCTGTCCCCTGTAAAACAGAACATACAGTAACCCACTTCTATAGCACTAACTAAGTAATGGAGCTGCAGGTTAGATAGTTGAGAGGAATGAGAGAAAAACATGAGCACTAGCTAGTGCCAGAATGCAAAAGGTCTGGAGGAAATCCAAGTTGTAACTCGTGCTTTACATTTTCTCAGATAAGAGGCATCATACAAACACATGACGTCATGAGTGAAAGTACTTTCCTGAAGACAAACACTGATGTGATATTTGCAAATGTTGGTAGTGCAGATATTGTTATGGTGGCAACCAGTCTTCTTTTACCTCTTGGATCAATGGGTGGGATAAACCAAAACATGGATTCCCCCCTCCAGTACATACTGGAACATTCTTAAAATTGCAACAAGGCTAAATGAAAATGGCAAAATACTTGGGAGTTACTGCTTTATTGCCTATGATAGGAAGGGTATGTTTTAGTCCAGCTGCCGTTGGATGCATCCGTAGCCAGCACTGACAAGACAAGGAAGAGCCATCCAAATTATCAGAACACTACAGAAGCATCTGAACCTGAAGGAACTATCATAAAATGAACATAAATGAACATGGTGAATGGGATATGTGTATGGAACCCAAGCCTTTTGAGGAATGATTGAGTGACCTAAATATATTTGTCATGGAGAATAGGAAGTTTGTTAAATCTTTTGTTGCAAGGATAGGACCCAAATGAACAGATTCTGACAATGAGAAAGGAGATTTTCGTTCAATATAAGAAAGAACTTCTGGGCAGTAAGAGAATGGTTAGATGGTGCAATGGAGTACATTGGAGAGTGGTGGATTATATTATATTATATTATATTATATTATATTATATTATATTATATTATATTATATTATATTATATTGTCATTTTTGAAAGAAGGTTTAAATAGAGGTTAGGTTAGACACCTGCTAGTGGTGCTTTAAATATAGAATTTCTGGTTTGGACTAGGTAGACTTAATAACTCTTTCCAATAAATAGTTCTATGATTCTGTGATAATATGTCTCAAATATATGCAAGAGTCTTCAATTAAGTTACTAGGCTGGGCAAAATAAATTATTCATGTGGACATCATCTTTTGGAGTTAGAATTCATTAGGTGTAAGGCAGAAAGTTTCACCAGGACTGTGTTAGTTCTGTGAGAAGGGGGTGAAGAAACTCACAAAAGAATGAAAATGAATGAACCCCTCTGAAACTAGCATCTGAACTATGTGAATAAAAATAATTACAAACAGGCAAACCATCCAATAATAGTGATAACACCAGCAGGTGCTGTAATGACTGCTGGGGATATTTATTATGGAAAGATGCATATTCTTGGTACATGTCAATCACTGGCAGCATACAGAAAGAAAGGAAGGTGGAAAATGCATGGTAGAATTTATGAACATACAATAAGGAGAAAGCTCACACAGATGAATACTAATAATGGTGATCTACACAGAAATTCAGACTGTGATTGTGAGCTAGGTCTATCATATCAAAAACAGTACATCCAAAGACTGGTTGGCTTAACTTCTTTTGGTGCCTTCTAAATAAATGTTTAACTTCTTACCCCACCAAGAAACTGGATGTCCAAGACACAGTGATTTATTGGTAAATATATACAGTCACCCCCCGCCATTTCGTGGCTCAGGTACTGCAGTCCCACTACATCGCGGGATCGCAGTACCTGCACCTCGAAGCCGCGCTGGGGGGCGGCGGGGGGCGATCAGGTCACTCTGCGCCGCCCCCTGCGCTCCTCCGAGTAGCCTCAGAGCTGCACCTGGGGGCGGTGGGGGGCGATCCAGTCGCTCCGCACCGCCCCTGCGCTCTTCCGAGAAGTTTTGGAGCTGCACGGGGGGGTGATCAGGTCACTCCGTGCCACCCCCACACTCCTCCAAGAAGCCTAGGACAGGCGCGCGATCGCCCCCCCGCCCCATCCCACCCGCTTCTGCATATCACACATTTTCATGCATCGTGGGTGGGGTGGGTCCCTAACCCCCGCGATCGGCGGGGGGGGGTGACTGTACAAGAACACTGTCAATATTATAAATGACAGAGATGTAAAATAGTTCCTTTAAAAAGCCAAATTGCGAATTGTTGCTTTTAGACAGCAACCCCAACCTCCCAATTCCAATGTAGCTCCATCAATGTCCTACCTTCTCACACTGATAGGATGTTCATACTACAAGCAGAACCCCGTAATACAGGCAGAGCATCAGGCTGTAGATTCAAGTCAGAAAGACCTCTTCTGTGCCATTGCTCTGTGGTTCTCCATCTCCGCAGTAGCAAGCACACAATACCAGGAATATTTTACAGGTCACAAGCCAGTGGCTGTGCTGGTTGGAGGATTGTGGGAGTCAATTTTCCAACTCTACTAAAGCCACTTGCACTGAATGATACAGAATATACAGATATCTTGCTTAGGGACAGATACAAAATGACATATGAAAGCACATAAATATTCACATGACGATGAAATATTGGAAGGACTTGGATGTCTCCCAGCCTTACTGCATTTTGTAGCAGAACGGAGTGAGTGCACAGAGTTCTGATCATATCGAGAGGACAAGATGCTGTCACTGTCAAGGTGGCAAAGCCTGCAAAACTGCATGTGCAACGATCACATTTGCATAGACCAAGCAAGCCAAATGAGGCATTATTGAGTTTATGCCCACATGCCCACCGCAGGAGAAATCTTGTTAGATCTTGCCTAAGAAAACAGCATTTCTGTAGTGGATGTAAAAAGATGGATACTGGCAAGTCTTATTAAATGAAGAAGGCAGTTATTTTACTACTTTTTTGGATTCCAGAAGGCTGTTACAGATGGCTGAGGTTGCCTTTGGAATAAAACCAGTGGCAGAGTATCAGTGCCGCCAACGGGATGCGTTGGCAGGTCTCACAGGGATAAGTGTCATATCAGATGACATTTTAGTGTATGGATGTGGAGAAACCATACAGACAGCTATAGCAGATCATGACCATAATCTCATCTGTCTCTTGAAGGGGGGAGAAAAGTCAGTGGAAAACTCAACAAAATTTAAAAAAAATGAGTTGAACAGCTCACAACATCGGGCATTCGCACAATTACAACCAGGTTGATGAGAAGATATTAGCAAATGCCCCCTAAACGTTCAACATGAAATCGTGTGCCAGGAGCTTCATCCTGACTGCTTTTTATCACCTTAGTAATTCTTCTTTCAGGTTAGTATACTTCTAAAGAAAGGATTCAGCAATAGGGAAAAACATTCCTTCCTTCAAAAGTCATAACATACACGCAGAAAAGAATTAATCAAGTAAGCAACAAATGGTTGGCTGACTGCAAATAAACAAATTAATTCAAGCTAAGAAAAGGAAGGACACAATAAATGAAATATATGACAACCCATCCTGTAGAGAAGAAATGTTTCCCCTATGGGGAAAAATGCACCTCAGCTCAAGGATTCATATCCAGAAGTTCTGTGGTTCCTGTTGCATTTATGGTAGTGAAAGCCATCTTCAGTTGGACTACACAAACTATAACAAAAATACTTTGATTTGAATTCCTGCACTATAGCAGTGTGTTGCTTATATACCACCCCATAGTGCTTTAAGAGCTCTTTGAGTAGTTTATAATTTATGTCAGCTACACATTGCCTCCCCAGGTGAGATGTGTGCTCAGTTTATCAACCTTAGAAAGATGGAAGGCTGAGTCAATGTTGAGTTGGCAACCTAGGCCTGTTGATCAAACTCAGGTCATGAGCAGAGTCTGGACTGCAGTACTGTAGTTTAAGCTCTAAGCCACGAGGCTCCACTATATAGGGGATTGGATTTATTGGTCTTCAGGCCCCTGCCAATTCAATTCTATAATTCTATTCCAAGTTAAAATCTGCTATAGTATGCATATTAAAGAAGTAATATAGCTATGCACTCGAAAAATGGAAAAAATGTATAACTTCAATACAGGACATCCTCTTGGGAAAATGGAGCTTACAGAAGTCAAATAAACTGCAGAGGGAAGCTTGCAGGTTCATATAATATTAATATAAATGGAGCAAATTGTTTTAGCTCTTACTATCATGTTTTAATGATGTAAGTGACCATGGGTAACATTTTAAGGAGAAAGGAAGGGTAAAAATATTTGCCAACCAGCCAAAGAAGAAGACACAGATAAAATGTGAAAAACAAATACCAAGAATTTCAAAGGGTCACAATGGGAAACTTCAATTACCTTGGTCTCTGGTGGGCGACAAATTCTGCCTAGCAAGAAATTCCTGGCTTTCTGCAAAAGGTTTCTTCTAAAAAAAGTGGAGGGAAAAATCTAGAGGATTAGTACCTGATTCTGACCAATAGAGGTGACTCAGTGGAAGAAGTGGCAGTAAGGGAAGCTCTGGAAGAAAGCCTCCATGTTATATTGGTGTTATTTATTTGAAATGAAACAAAAGCCAAGTGCAGGTGCATCAGGGGTCTGGAACCTAATCTCTGTGAGGAAAGACTGAAAGAACTGGGCATGTTTAAGCTTGAGAAAGGAAGACTGAGGGGAGATATGGAAGACTGTCATACAGAGGAGAGCAGAATCTGCTTTTTTATCAACACAGAATGAAGGTCATGCAATAATGGGTTCAATTTACAGGAAGCCAGATAACAGCTGATTATAAGGAAAGACTTCCTAACTGTATGCGACTTCTAGATGGATCTCCATGCATGAACACCCGTGTTTTTCATGTTGGTTTCCATCCCTCATAATGGATTTTTTCCCCGCATGCTCTTTGTAGCTTTAATGTTAACTTTGAATGTTAAGATGCTGCTTCTAATTCTCTGTTCCTAACTTGAGTATGTCTTAAATGTTCTGGGCTATGTATTGTCGCTCATTATTGTAAATCGCCTTGGATCCTTTTCCAAGGAGAAAGGCAGGGTAAAAATATCCAAAATCAATCAATCAATCAATCAATCAATCAATGTTAGAGGAGTACATCCATGGAACCAGTTATCTTGGGAGATTGTGAGAACTCCAACACTGGAAGCATCTAAGAGATTACTATTTCTCAGTTATACTTTGATTCAGATTCCTGTCCTTAGCCAAAGGTTGGAGACTAGACATGGGCACGACTTGGTGAAATTCTCGTTTCCGTTTCCGTTTCAGTTTCTTGTTTCCATTACATAACGGAACGAAGAACGACAATTACTCCGCCAGAACTTGAACTCAAACCGACTAAAGAAAAATTGGGTCTGATTTGTCGTTGTCGTTCCTGGCATCGCAGCGATCATGCGATGCCAAGCGGCACAGGAAAAAAGTTTTAAAAAAATGGATTCCCGGCCAAAAAAGCAGGCGAAAATATGCCTGCCTCAGGGCACATACCAGAGGGGTGGTTTCTGGGGGGGGGTCCCTGGCCTCCCCCTCCTCTCCTGGGCTGTGCAAAGTGCGCATCCTCGTCGAGTCGCCACGCCAACTCGCCAAGCGGCGCGGCACAGAAAAAAAGTTTTAAAAATAAATTAAAAACCCCGATTCCTGGCCAAAAAAGCAGGCGAAAATATGCCTGCCTCAGTGAGGGCACCAGAGGGGTGGTTTCAGAAGGGTGGTTTCTCTCCTGGGTCCCCCGTGCTCCTCATCCCGCTCCGCCAACTCGCCTGGGCGCGCATTTTAAAAATAAATAAAAACCCTGATTCCCGGCCAAAAAAGCAGGCAACTCTCAGTGATGCCATGGTTTCTCGGGGCCCGGCCTCCCCCTCCTCTCCTGGGCTGATCCAAATGGGGCATGCCATGCGGTGCGGGCGGGGGATCCAAATATTTTTATTTTGTGTGGTCCAAAAACACACCAAAGCACCACAGAAACATGCGAAAATAGCTATTTTAAAACTGCCTGAATTTTTTCAGTAGCAGCAGTGGGTTTTTCTTGCAACAAAACGTCTCAAATGATTTTATTTTATTTTATTTTTATTTTTATTTTTTTACACCTGTGCAATGATGGGCTGGCCATGGGAGTGGACCATGCAAATTTTTGGAGCCATTCCACCAATTGCATGGCCACTTGGCCAGGTTTTGACCGAGACTTCTGGGATGTGCCAGTCGGGCATAAAAAGCCCACTAACCTAGCCCGAACCCGAACCCGAACCCGAACCCTAACCCATACGCCAGTACACTGTCCTTCTTAGTGGGTCAGAGAGGCACCCAGAGGTGCACCCCAGTAACTCACCCTAACCTTACCCATAACCCTAAGCCTAGCCCTTGCGCTAACCCCTAACCAGTAAGCCAGATGTGTACTCGCATTGCACTACAGCAAGTACACTTGCCTTCTTAGTGAGTCACAGGGCGCCCGTAGGGGTCCTCTCTCACTTCATTCCCCAGCCCAAGTGTACCGCAGGCAGTGAGTCACAGAGGCACCCGAAAGAGAGGTGCCTCTGCCTGCTACTGCAACTGCAACTTAATGGTATGCATATCCAATTGGCTATGCATGCCATTTTGTAGCGGGCCAGAGGAGGCGCCCACCCCAGAGAGGTGCCTCCAGGAGCCCACTTTCCCTTCATGGCGGGCCAGAGGAGGCACCCACCCCAGAGAGGTGCCTCCAGGAGCCCCCCCAAAACCAGTACTAACGACAGATGAAAAAACGACAAACAAAACGACAAATTTTTGGAAAATTTCGCAAAAAACAGAAATGAGCCGAAACGGGCCTGCTCCAACACACGACAACTCGAAACATAATTTTTCCTGGTTGTGCCCATCTCTGTTGGAGACAATGCTCTTTTGGACTCCTTTTCAGCTCTAGAATCTTATGATCCTATGATATTTTAACACTAATCATCAGTTAATTTATCCATTGATGCCAGCATGACAGATAATAACATGACCATTAACCACAATGGAACAAATGTACCATTTACCTCTTAAAAAGAAGAAGATTCAATAGTGTG